>JASDQU010030352.1:0-28856 GCA_032191745.1 Picea mariana | reverse complement strand
ATATAACCAGAACATTCACCACAATAACACTAAAATGATATAAGAATAACAACATAAATAGCACTTTGAATCTGAAAGCAATGTTCACGGGCCTCTTCGAGGGGGCAACCTCCAGTTGAGCAGGGATCTATTACAATAATATCCAAGCTAGGGTTCTCATACCCTTGACTTCTATTTATACTAAAAAGAAGCATCTAGAGGAAGATCCTTCTAGAAGCGGACGCTTCTATTAGGTCTTCTTACATCCGCCTTATACTATTTTATTGAAAGGCCTTATTAATATTGACCTTTATTACATCTGAATATATTGTTCTACCTATGTGCGGGTTAGGACCCTAACACACCCTTTGCCCCAACATTCCCCTGCACCATTCCACACACTTACATGACCTAGATTGGTCTTCACCTGGGAAACACCCCAAACTTGAGGAGGATTAGCCCAATAGGAAGTCCTGAGACCCTCTCCAAACCTGACTTGTTAAACTACATAACATCTTTGAGCATTTGTTTGGGTAAAAGGGGCTTTGATGCACATGTTTGGGTAATTTGATTATTGCATGCGATTGATATTGTTATGATCCCTGTGACTTATGAGCCCATGGAGGGCGTACTTTTTGTTGTTGCAAGACCATGCCTAGTGGGCAAGTACATATGGGGAGATGATTAGATCAGACCTCCATGGGGCTGAAAGCCCAACAGATGGATGTTGTGACCCCAACCAGGGGCAGAGAGACACCAGAGGATGGCACTAGGAAGAAAGAAGGATGTCTTCCCCGAGACACTCTGGCAGGCATTGACCCAGGGGAGTATTTCCATTCCACTGTGACATTGTCCCTCCAGGGCTCCTGACATCATCATGTTGACCCTTGACGTCATCCAATTAGGGTTTGGCATTTATGAGGACGGTTTGGTGTTAGTTGGCACATGTGGCAGCATTTGAGGCCTCTAAAGACCAAGCGTTTTGCATTCAAGGATTAGTGTTCCATCCTGGGGGTCTAACATCACCCTAGAAGGGCATGATGTCATCTCTAAAAGTGATATTAGGGTTTAATTATTGAATTTATGTAAAAACTAGATTTTTTTTATGCAATTTGGCCATGTCGGCCTTTCATGACCGAAAAAATAATTAAAGGTCATTGATACTGTATAAATAAGAGATGAAACTCATATTTTTTCATCATTCGCTCATCACACAAGTGGTGGTCTGAAATTTGACCTTCTTTAAGGGTTATTGGCTGAAATCTAGTGGTGTACACTTCTTGGAGGAGGCATTTCTTGGTGTATTTTGCAATTTTTCATGTGTTGGATCTTCAACTAAGGTTTATGCTTGATTATTCTTGGTGAAGTAAGTGTAAAATCTGCATTTCTTTATTGTGAATGAATGCTTATGGTTAATTTACTTGTTTCATGTCTAAGATTATGAAATTTCTTGCTTGAAACCCTAGGAGAAAGACATATGTTACTATATTTTTCTCTATAGTCTTCCACTTGTTAAAATGTCTTGAAAGACACCTATCTTGACGTAGATACTAGAGCCCTACCATTGTAGCACCCTAGTAACCCTACTTGCATGCCCATTTGCATATTTTATTACAATTTTTTCAAGGAAAAGAGAAATCGCTAGGGCCTAACCTTTGTTACTTTCTAGCAATTATCTCTAGGAATTGGATTTTTGAGGCCTTGGGATACCAACACCTTTCTTATCCTCCCCATCCATTTGACATAACATTATTATTGTTATTTTTCCTCTAAGATCCGTTCTTGCCATTATTGACTCCATTACCCTAGAAAGGCACTAGTCTACCATCTACAAGTGTTGATTGGTCAAACAAACACTCAAACCTTTATCCTTGAAGCTATTATTAACATCTGCTAACCCTAAAATAGATTAATTCCTTATCTAACTTTTTTTTGTTGCAAAACATTGCTACAATCATACAAACATACATTGATT
This sequence comes from Picea mariana, assembly GCA_032191745.1. Classification (NCBI taxonomy): domain Eukaryota; kingdom Viridiplantae; phylum Streptophyta; class Pinopsida; order Pinales; family Pinaceae; genus Picea; species Picea mariana. The sequence continues at coordinate 26,902 of JASDQU010030352.1, read as the reverse complement.
GGATACATTTTCCTACATAACTTTCAATTAACTCATTCAAAACTCAATTATGATAATTGCTAGTCAATATGCTAGGTAAGTGCTAATTTTGTATGGTGTTTTCTTGCACTTTTGACCATTAGAATTTGTTGTTGTTGCAAAAGATTGCTACGGCCATCTAATTGTAGCAAATTCTCTGCAAAAATGACCTATTTTTCCAACTAGACATTGCCAAACTTGCTTGTAACAAGCTTTTATCATTCAACTAGGTTAAAGCCATTTCTTCTTGTTATTTTCAGGCACTTTTAAGGCATAATTCTTGTGGCTGTTATAAAATATTAATTGTTGTTGTAAACTGTTGTATTGCTGCACATTCATATCAACTAGCTTAGTTTTTTGAAGGTTCATTGTCGTATGAAGCACTAACAATCATTTTGGTACTTGGAAAGTGCCCATTTTTTCCTTGTTGTCTTGTTCTGGACAGGTACACAATATTATTTATTTGTTTCATCTCTATAAGACATAAATAACCCTTTGATTTGAGTGATCTGTGAGAGGGGGAGGGTTTCCTCGTGATTACTTGCCTTAGCCTTCTCAAAACCCTAGGTCACCGGGGATGTCTCCCTTGGGGAAGTCTTGACATACTCCTAAATAGAAAGGGATCTCCTATTAAGGTGACAGTGATAGGTTATTCCCGGTTATGCCAATTTTGTATCCACTTGCTTTGGGATTTGGGACAAGTAAAAATTGTTCGATAACATAATCAAAAGAAGATGAAGAATAGAGTAGTAGTGACAATGACATAAAATATTGTGATGAAGGCGCCCTACCAGAGAGTGAGGAGGTCTTGGTTGTTATAAGGAGGCTCACACGACTCAAAATAGGAAGCTCTTTTGGATTCACCATTGAAAAAGATGAGGTAGCATGGAGTAAAACCCTTTTTGAACCACCCCACTTGTGCATTTTAGATCAAGAAGAAACAACAAAGGAAGAAGGTTAATAGGAAATATAAGTAGAAGATATCGATGTAGTAGATGTTGATGTTTGGACAACATCGAGAATACATTCTCTTAGAATAATAATTAATAATATAATTATTGATTATTAAATATCATATATAATAAGTAAATGATAATAATAAATAGTTATTGATTATTCAAGGGACACATCCTTTCATGGATGGTCACCTTATGTTCCCTATATATGGAACACTCATTATTGTAATAATATATCGAATATCGATTATATCTAATATGAAGAAAAACAACATGGTATCATAGCAGGACTAGGCTTGACTCCCTCACGGGAGGGCCCAAAGAAGATTCTATATTTCTTAGTGGGTAATGTACAACCCTCGATGTCAGATACAAATATCAGACTGTAGAGATTAATCTGAGATTACACATCTATTAAATAGTTTTAAGTTATCGAAAGGAAGTGCATGTTTCATCGTCAATTGGTGACTGACCCTTTGCGCTGTTTTCTTTTAGACTGCATGCTTTCAGCAATTGATAAATCATAGCACATTTTGGATGTGATCTTGCACAAGTTTGTTGTGAAAACTCTGCAAAAGATCAACCGAATACTAGTTGTGAAGAAACCCTAGATGCTGGTAGAGATATGCGTGGCCCTTCTAGCGATGGGATAGATTTACTAGTAAATCAGGAGCAGAACAACGATGCAATATGGTCCCTCCATTCTACCTGTAATAAATGCAATATGGATGGATATCATGCCATGACGTGTAGGCTTGTCTCCAGAGGAGATATCTAACACAATATGCAATTGTTCATTGCATACGAAATCATGCTCCAAGGGACCCAACGTCGAAGAAATTTTAGGAGGATCTGATCGCATGATCTGTCCCTTGGTTGTCGATCCTAAGAGACAAACAATGACTCGGGTCATGAATATAATGACAGACAATAATATGGCAAAGGTACAACTAGATATGTCAAGTGTGAATGAACGAGGAGAAGAGTTGGTTGAAGAAAAGATGTAGAGCACTGTAGCGAATTCACATAATCTAGATGATTGTATGAAAAGAAACAAACTTTGGTCTGCTATTCAATCAAAGGATTAAGATATTTTAGTATGGAAATTAACCTTCCATTATGCGAAATCAGTTGATCTGCAGTTTATGGTATCAGGCATTTTAGAAGGCATTACAAAAGCAATAACCACGACTGCGTTGATGCTTACATTGACTAGTTTACTGTAATAATTAACAACAAAGTGAAAAGTTAAAGCCTTCTGATTTATGGTCAAAGAGATGGAATTACTGGAGTATAGTCATGACTATAGCGTGGGCAGGATAAATCCTTGGAAAATTGGACTGTCGTTCGATTGGCAACACTTAGATTAGCTAGGTGGTGAATCAGTAAAGTGTATTCACATTTGGTCACCTTGAAATTCATTACCTGTATCACTCAAAGAAACATACATCATGCAAAGACTAATTCAAGACTTGTTGCTTCCACACATGGGATTAAAATTCGTAGCTTGTAGAGCTTGGCACAAAAAAGGAAAATCACACATGTCTTGTGGATGAGGGTTATAAATTTTCATTTCACCGTCAAAGAGTGTGGTCAATCGTTTGTGTTTATTGGATTGTGGCTAAGATCATGATGTCATGGAGTGACATCATCGAAAATGATGCTCAGAGATAGGTATTCTCTACGAGCAATATACCTCCTAGGATAGGACCATGCAAAATAGAAGAGACATTTTTAGTAACCATGAATGCAAGCTATGGTGATGGACCCTATGATGGAGGAAGATACAATATGAGACTCAGAGATAGCAGTTATAGAAATATTGATACATGAGTTGAGCCATGAGATGTTGAGGGATCAGGCATGGCAGCAGTTCCAGTGTATGTAGAGGCACTCCGAGAGAGAAAGGCGATACTACATACAGAGGGAGCAGAGATTGACTTACCTCTAGAGAAGGAGGTAGATCTACCTTTAGTGTTAGAGGGAGAAGAGACAAAGGAGGAGTCACCTCTAGCTCCAAAGGTAGCAGTTATTGAGACACTCTCAGTTCCAAATAGAGCAGTTGCAAAGGAAGAGTGGAAGAGTCAATTCCACATAGAGTAGCCCCAGAGGAGGGCAGTTGCTAACATAGTAGAGAAGTTACTCCTCCAATGTTTAGCAGTTACAGAGTCCTAGAGGGAAAGTCTACAGTGACTTCCAAGTGGATCTATAAGATCAAACACACAGTTGGTGGGATCATCGAGAGGCACACAATGAGATTTGTTGTTAGAGGTTTCTCTCAGGTGGAGGGAATATATTATGAGGAGACATTTTCTCTTGTTGCTCGATACACTTCTATCTGGATGATTATTTCCCCTGCAACAACCATGGGTTAGAGAGTACATCATATGGATGTAAAGAAAACCTTTCTCAATGGAGAGACCGAGGAAGAAGTATCAATCGAGCAACCCGATGGTTTTGTGATACATGAGAAGGAATCTCAAGTGTGCAAGTTGAAGATGGCCTTGTATGGAATCAAGCAACCACCTCAAGCTTGGTATGCAAGGATTGATAGACACTTGATGATTTTTTGGGCTTCAACAAAAGTGTTGTCAATTCTAGCCTGTACTACAAGAATGTTAATGGTGAGTCCCTGATTTTGTTCCTCTATGTTGATGATTTATTCCTCACCGATACAGAGAGACTTATTGTTGAATGAAATTATGCATTGGCCTCTAAGTTTGAGATGAAGGACCTTGGTATGATGCAGTACTTATCGGGACTAGAGGTGTGGCAGAGAACTGATGAGATCTTCCTGAGTCAGGGGAAGTACACAGTTGAGAAATTGAATACATTTGAGATTGAACTTGAATCCCATGGCTACACCAATGATGACGAATCTGAAGAAACTAAGTTTGTCTTCCTCCAATTTTGATGAAATTGATCGGATTCTATACAGACAACTAATTGGATAATTGATGTATCTGGTTAACACCAAACCAAATACTTGCTATGCAGTGAGTGCACTTAGCCAATTTATAAGTCAGCTAAGATAGACACACTAGATTGTTGTGAAGCATGTGTTGAGATACTTGCGAGGCACAGTTGGACATGGTCTGAGATATACTTCCAGTGTTGATATGATATGGCAGGAATATAATGACTTTGATTGGGAAGGGAGCGCAGTGGACAGAAAGAGCACCTTCAGGTGTTGCTTCACTTTGGGATCTTCCATGGTTTCCTAGTGTAGCAGGAAATGAACTTCTGTGGCTCTAACCACAACAGAAGCATAATACATTACATTAAGTATGACAGTCTGTGAAGTAGTGTGGCTTCACAAGCTCCTTGCAGATTTATCTGAACACGTGTTGGATTCCACCATTATTCATTATGGTAACCAAAGTTGTGTGAACATATCTGATAATCCAGTGTTTCATGACAAATCGAACCACATTGAGATCAAGTACCATTACATTTGAGACATGGTGCAGTACCTTCCTACAGATGAGCATGTTGTTGACATTCTTACCAAACCAAGACGAAGTTCAAGTGCTTTCGTGACAGGCTTGGCATGGCAGAGAATGTTTCCCTCGCTGAGAGGGAGTGTTGATGTTTGCAGCTTCTTGAGACATTCTCCAGATCGTACTCCTCTGTGATTGAGTTGAGTTGATCTGTGATGACACTTATCCGAGAAGGGATAAGTGTGGTTGGGCTTATAACACAACGTCCCATGTGGAGAGCACATGAGGACATGTCAAGGGTGTTGACCCTTGACGTCATACACTATGAGAGTTGACCCTAGTGTTTCTAGAGGGTGTAGCCTCTAGAAGTCCACATGGAGTGCCATGTGTGACAAAATTTCTCGAGATCGTACTCCTCTGTGAATTGAGTTGAGTTGATCTGTGAGGACACTTATTTGAGAAGGGATAAGTGGAAAACTTATTTGAGAAGGAATAAGTGATTTTGGGATTGTATCCCATTGTCCCATGTGGAGAGAACATGAGGACATGACAAGGGAGTTGACCCTTGACGTCTCACACTATGGGGAGTTGGCCCTAAGTGTTCCTGGAGAGAGTAGCCTCTAGAAGTCCACATGGGAGGGCCATGTGTGACAAACCTTTGGCTACTATGGTGGTTGTATACCACTAGCAGAGACTGTGTGTTTCTCGCAAGTAGTTGTGTACTACTATGGAAAGATACCTCCCTAGCTAAGAGAGAGTGTTGATGTTTCAACATCGAGCATAACTTCTCCTAGATTGGGCTTCAGACCAAGGGAGATAGGATAGATTTATCATAAAAGTGCACTTGTGGTAAATGGGCCCAGACATAGTCCTTCCTTGATCATGACAAGGAATAATATGGACTCAAGGTGCTTGAAATGCTTTCCACGTGTCAGTTAACATCAAGCCAACATTCACTGATAGGTGTGTGCCTGTGGTGAAAGATCCTGGTGTCGTATTTGTCCTAGTCATGGTGATTTGACAAGGAATGATAAAGACTCAAGATGCTATATGCTATTACATGTGGACCCAAAGTGAGCCTAATATTAGAGAGAGTTAATTGGATTAGAGGGAGAGCCGTAGAAGGAGCTTCTCCTTGGTTCAGGTGGGAGAGAGATGTCTCCCAAGACTGACATACAAGTGTCACGAGTCTAGGGTGAAGTTTGTATACTTCAAAGACAAGCTTGGCATGTTGCAGAATGTCTCCCTCATTGAGAAGGAGTGTTGATGTTTGGACAACATCAGGAATACATTCTCTTAGAATAATAATTAATAATATAATTACTGATTATTAAATATCATATATAAGAAGTAAATGATAATAATAAATAGTTATTGATTATTCAAGGGACACATTCTTTCATGGATGGTCACCTTATGTTCCCTATATATTGAACACTCATTATTGTAATAATATATCGAATATCGATTATATCTCATATGAAGAAAAACAACAGTAGAAACCGAAGTTAGTGAAACTTTGCAAGAAAGATTGTTAGCACTTGTAGTGCCAAGTAACAACCAGTCAAGAAGGTCAAGTTTCAAATCAAGTTATTTTTCAAGTATGGCCACTTAGATGAGGAATGATTTGACCCTCAGGCTTCCTGTGTTTCATGGGATGAGAAGAGGTGATGTTGAACAACATTGGTTCACATGTGAAGCAATCTAGTCTATGAAGTAGATCACAGACGATGCAACTAATATCATGTAGTTAGAGACTACCTTTAGAGACAGATCTTTGACATGGTATACAAATTATAAGGTTATTGCACCAGTACGACATGCAATATCCCTTATGAAGATAAAGAGAGATCTACTTAGAGAATTCCAGAAGCCAAAATCAGAGTCACAATTCCTAACATAGATTAAGGATATCAAACAACAAGTGGGAGAAACCATGTGGGACTATGACCAATGATTCAAGATTCTAGAGAATAGATTAATCTTATATATCCAGAATGTCCAACATAGAGAGTGGTTCATTGTCATACTCCACCCACTAACACAATAGAAGTTGAAGAGTCAGTCAGAGGCCTTGGAGATTGCAATGCGCCTGGAGCCTACGCTAGGAGGTGGCGAGACGTTGACAGGGTTGGCACAGGTGCAATCTAAACTTGTGACCCTCACAATGGAGTTGCAAGATATGGCAAAGGGGAAGGCAGTGTGCAAGAATATATGGTGTATCTTGTGCCACATAGAGGTTCACCATCGAAACAAGTGTCCCGCGCTGGGAAACTACACGGTGAATGGCACACCAAACCCACTTCCTACCAGGGCGTAGACTGAATGGTGCAATATTTGTAAACAATGGGACCATGTACCTCCCAATTTCCCAACGCTGTAGAAGTAACAAAATACTACACACACTTAGTTCTTCGAGTTAAACAAATCCATGGGGCATGATGTAAACAATTGTTAATTTTTGCAGTTGATGAAGGCACATGTTCCAGATGCATATAGGGTCCAAGAGGAGAATAAGGGTGGAGACCATGGAGGCTTCGAATACGAAGGATTCTAGGGAGGTCAGAGAGGAGGATATGGCTGAGGAAATGGTGGGGGGGGAGGAAAACTACCCACCTATTTCAACTGTGGTGAGATAGATCGCTTGGCGAGGTTTTGTATCAATTCTCGCACACTATGTGGATATTGCCACAATGCATACCATGTCACAAAATATTTCTTTGAGTTGTTGGAGAAATGGGAAGAGAAAAAGGGGTGTTGCAACATGGTCACTGCTAAGTCATGTGAAGAAAGGAAGTTGAATGAAGAAGTCGATGTACGATTAGTAACCTTAGGAGATATCCACATAGGAACTGTCTTGAATAAGGGGGAGTGCTCAGGATGACAGTTAGAGGGAAAATTCAGGAAAGCAACACAAGAACCTCCCAAGTTTGACGTTGCAGAACAAAGGCAGTTCCTGCGCAATGCACAAAAGGAAATTGAAGAAGTACCAGTGCACAAAGAGTTACGATGCATAGCCCAAGACGAATCACGATGCAACGCTTACCCATAAACTAACTCAGAGAATCAGGGAAGCGAATTCTTTCATTGTTGTCTTAAAGTGTTGGGTGATCCTATGGTTACCAAGAAGTTAACACACGTGTTGACGAGATGGATCGAAGAAGGTAAGAATGAACTTTTATTTCTGCCCTGCTACTGAAAAGGGATGCTTGCCATGTCAGTAGGAGGAAGCACATGGGTAGAGAATTTAAAATGATAGTCGAGTTAGGTAGTTATGAGATGGAAGGTATTATGTTGGACCTAGGGTCTGATGTGAACATATTTCCAAAGAAGTCATGGGAGTTGATGGGAAAACCTAAGCTAGTATTGTCTCACATTCAACTCGGGCTTGCAAATCAATATAGAATTTATCCCATTGGCAGGTTGGAGAGTGTTGAAGTTAACATCGATGTTAAGACCAAAGTACATTTTGAGGTGATAGAAATTATGGATGATTTAGCCCCCTACCTAGCTTTTCTTGGAATTGATTGGGCACTTGATAACAATCCTATCTTGAATTTAAAACAAAGGAAGATGTCATTTGAGACGGACACGTTGCGTGTAGTTTCTTTGCTAGATCTGGCTGAGGGTGATAGATATAATGAACCAATGAATGAGGATGTATAATGATCAATTATTGAACATCTACAACATCACAGGGTGTAAGGACGATTATGTGAACTCGACAGCCGATGGCTAGTTGAGTTGGAGGAGCATATGCTAATATGACACCGATTAATAGGTTCCACTAACTTGATGGGAAAATTAGATGTATGAAGAGTTGACAAGAAGATGTGCACGAATCACTAAAGTAGTGTGCTACATTGGATTAGAACTGCACGACCCATCGCAGTTTGATGGGACAAGCCCAGTGGATGCCTTTATAGTGCAAATGGAGGATAGTGTGCCTGAGACCCAGATGATTCGGTCCCTAGATGCATTAGTGAAGGGGACAACTGTGTGTTGGTGGGAAACACACCAAACAGACTTACAAGATTGAGTGTAGGTAGTAGAGTGCATCAGAGCAAGATTCCAACCCCCGACTGACTTTCATCTAATAAGAAAGTACAAGGGGATTGAGGATCCCCAAGAACACATTTGGTTATGTTAACGACGTTGGACGACTAAGCAGATTCGTAGGGTGCAATGGGTCCATAAATTTTCCCACACTGTGGATATGGTTCCTAAAATTTGGTACATATAGGAGGACACTAGGAGGCAAACTCGGGATTGGGGAAAAATGAGCAACAAGTTTTGCACAACATTCAATTTTACGTCGGAGGTCCCCGTACATAGTGATCCAAAAATGATCTTTTAAAGACTATGGTTGAGCTTTTAAAGCATGAGTTCATTAACCATTTAGGAATTTAATGAAAGAGGAAGAATTAAAGATGTAACATGGAAGCCATAATATAATATATAGATTTGGAAATAAGCATAAAGGAACAACAAACCATAAACAACAAGGTTGATAACGGAGTTCGACAATATCACCTACATCTTCGGGCCTTTGTCTTAGTGGGTGAGGCTTTATTATTTCTGTTCAAAGCTTTAAACGTATATCATAAAAGTGCCAAATGGATTACAAATTGATCCGGCTGTGTTCTGTTAGATCTCAAGAACCCATCAAAACTGACGAAACTGAAAACGGATGAACGAAGCTCCCAGAAATGGCCCGCAAATTTTCTCTCCTCAATGGCTTCCCTACATAAAAATGGCTTTGCCTTTACAATTCTTTAAAATTTTCCTGTGTTGAACCTCCTCAAAGGCTGCCAAGAACCTTTGGTTTATATAGGCTTGAAGTTGGCAACAAACTCCCAACTTCCCCCCAAAATCTGGCCTCAAAAAGGGCCCAAGATCCTCCAAAATTTGCCAAAATCTGTCAAAATTGGCTAAAAAATCACTAAAACTGTGATAGTTGAAAAACCCATATTTGGAAAATTATAGGGAGTATCCCCCTTCACATGCACTCCTGGTCATATGGGTACCCTTCATGTGGCCCTGGTGTAGTGCTAGCGCATTGGCCCCTTAACTGTTGGCCCCAGGTCATGTGGCCCTGTCCTAAACCTCCACACGCTCCATATAGGTTGTTAGGCCTTGGTCACATGCCTGGTCACGCGTCTTGGTCGGCGGGATAGCTTGGTCGACCAGGCGCTATCCCTAAACATATGCATCAAATGATAGCATCCGGGTCATATGGTGGAGGTCACGTGATATACGCCGAGGGCTACACCAAAGAAATCTGTGCCAAACAATACTGCAGGGTCATATGAAATAGGTCGTATGGAAAACGCGTCGGGGGCTAGGGCCTAGCCCCAGCCCTTAACTCCGTCGAACTATACCATAGTTCAATTCGAATAATATTAAACTCATTACTATGGTAAGAAACACTTGTGGGCAGGCTGGTAGCCCAACCCCTGCCAAACCATTCGGTTGGACCGGAGGTCACGGGTTCGACTCCCGTGGAGTCTATACAATTTTTCCCAATCAATCAACCAATAAAAGGGTTCCATGTGGCGGCCCATGACTGGGCCACTTGGAACCATCACATTTGCTCAAATATGCCACGTGTCAAATGATGATTTGACCACCTGTCTGCCCAGTCAGCACGCTAATGTACTTGCCATGTTAGCCTGCCATTCCAGTGAGCTGCCACGTGTCATACGACTATACGTACCTTGCCATGTCAGTTGTATGAATGTGCCATGTGTCACCCTTGGAGTGGTGCCATGTGTCACAATATAACTCGTCCACCTATCAGCAATCATTTGCCCAGTCAGCATGCCAACGCACCACTTCCACGTCACCTATACAACCGTATGGCCTGTACAGTCAGTTGCCACGTCAACACTGTACAAACTGTATAGTCAGCAAAATTTGCATGTTTGGCAAAATGAACAGACCGCGATATCTTTCGCATACAGTGTCTATTTGACCTCGTTCAAGTTGCTTGGGTTCATATCGACGAGGCCTTCTCACATGCTTGATTTTAGGTGATTCTTAACACTTTGATTTTTAGGTCTTCTTGGACCCATTTTGGTTGCGGGATCCGTTCTGGATCACACCTCCCCACTAAAAACCTTTTGGTCCTCCAAAAGGTTACAAAATTGACCTCACTGATTACATACTCATAAGGAAAAAACAAAACACAATGTTGTACAAAATGATGTTATAATAGGTCATCATTACAACATGTGTGATTACATTAATGGAAGAAAAATACAGTGAAGATGTGACATCTACTTTTGGCAAAACCAAGTGAATGGTTTATTTCCTTCATTTTGTTCCTCTTGCTTCGCTAGTACTACCTCTTCCTTTGTGAGTACATGCGCAATCTTTTTGTCCTTCTTTGGATGAAGCTCTGGATTAAGTTTCCAACATTAAGCCTTTTGATGTCCACCCTTGTTGCAATAAGTGCAGTGGTTTTTTGACATCCAAACTTGTTTTCCCTTCTCTTTCTTTCATTGTGGAGTTGAGTCTTTATGTCGTGTCTCCTTCCTGGTCAATATAAATTCCTATACAAATATTGTGTCTTCCAACACTTGGCCACACAATGCTTAGGTGAATGACAAAACGTATAAGGATACATATTCCACAAGTTTTGGATTACATGATTATGCTTTTTATAATCAAAAGGAGAATTGGAACAACCATGACCATTATACCTTTCTTGCTTATCTTCACTTTTCTTTGGAGATGAATTGCATTCACTATCACCATCAAGGAGTGATACATCATAATCTTTCGTGAATTGTTCCCGCAATGGCTTAGGCTGGTCATTTGAAGCATCACTTGCTTCCAATGTTTTGGAGCATTCTCCAATCTCCTCTTCACCATATCCCAATCCTAAATAATGAGGTCTTTCCACAACCTCTATGTGGCCTTGTCCTAAACCTCCACGTGCTCCATATAGGTTGTTAGTCCCTGGTCACACGCCTCTGGTCACACGCCCTAGTCGGCGGGCTAGCCCGGCCTACCCGGTGCTATCCCCAAACATCCACATCAAACGATAGCATCTAGGTCATATCGTGGAGGTCACATGATATATGTCGGGGGATGCACCAAACAAATCCATGCCAAACAATACTGCAGGGTCATATGAAATAGGTCGTATGGAAAACGCATCGGGGGTTGGTGCCTAGCCCCAGCCCTTAACTCCGCCGAACTATACCATAGTTCAATTCAAATAATATTAAACTCATTACTATGGTAAGAAACACTTGTGGGCGGGCTGGTAGCTCGGCCCCTGCCAAATCATTCACCCAGACCAGAGGTCACGGGTTCGAATCCCGTGGACTCTATACAATTTTGCCTAATCAATCAACCAATAAAGGGGTGCCACGTGGAAACCCATGACTGGGCCACATGGCACCATCACATTCGCCCAAATATGTCATGTGTCAAATGATGATTCGACCACATGTCTTCCCAGTCAGCACACTAATGTACTTGCCACATTTTCCTGCCAGTATAGTCAGCTGCCACATGTCGTACGACTGTACGGACCTTGCCACATCAGTTGTATAGATGTGCCACGTGTCACCCTTGCAGTGGTACCACGTGTCACAATATAACTCATCCACTTGTCAGCCATCATCTTCCTAGTCAGCATGCCAATGCACCACTGCCACGTCACCTGTATGGTCGTACGGACTGTACAGTCACCAAAATTTGCCTGTTTGGCAAAACGAACAGACCGTGATATCTTTCGCATACGATGTCCGTTTGAGCCCGTTCAAGTTGCATTGGGTTCATATCAACAAGGCCTTCACACACATCCGATTTGAGGCGATTCTGAGCACTTTGATTTTTAGGCCTTCCTCGACCCATTTTGGTTCCGAGATCCATTTTGTATCACATAGGGATATTCTATTGAGTATAAAAAACTTTATATTCAATCAACAATCCAAAGACCCTGTGTAGAAAGTATTATGTGCCTACCATAAGCATAAGTTGAAGTTGAATCAATCGATGTATTGTTAGAAGGTAGTCAAAGATGATGTGCAGGAAGAGGATCCACAGAAGTTACAGATTAACAAAATAGAGGGTGAGTGCACAGTTCTAGGAAAGGATTCCAATAGTACCACACCATATTATACACAACCACTAAGGATGAAGAAACATAACATAGGCACAAAAGAAGCACCTAAGATGGTTGTAATTGGAAATTACTAGTACCAGGAAATAGTAATGCGAGTGGTGGACTTGCTAAAAGAATACAAAGGCCTGTTTCCGAGGAGCTTTTCCGAGATGAAGGGCATTGTAGGGTCTCTAAGGGAGATGACGATTCAAATAAAACTAGATGCCAAACCGATCAAGAAGAGACCATATCGATTGAACTCCAAGTACAAAGAAAAGGTTCAGAAGGAATTGGACCTCATGCTAAATGCATGTATCGTCATCCTTGTGGAAGAATAAGAATGGAATAGCTTGATGGTAATGCAGTCAAAGAAGACAAATGATTTAAGGATTTATGTATATTTGTGGAGCCTAAATGTATTCTATGTGCATGACCCATTCCTTACCCCATTTACAGATGAAGTCTTGAAGAATGTGGGCAGGCATGAAGCTTACTCGTTCATGGATGGATTTTTAGGCTACCACTAGGTGCACATCATGGAGTAAGACGGGGCCAAACAACCATTGTAATGGAGTGGGGCTCGTTTTCATACACCGTGATGACATTTGGTCTGAATAATGAACCTGTGGTGTCCTCTAGGATTTTCATCGCATTTTTTAAAGAGTTCATGCACAAGTTTTTGGAAGACAGATAGTTGAGAAACAACGATAGAGGGCCTGACACGATCACAATAGTTGATGCAAGACTCTACAATCAAGATCATTCGTATTACTCTGCGACAATAAGCTCTTGAAGCACCCTGGGAAGATTTAGATGTGCTAATTTGAACCCTTTAGGATTGTTTACATTAGCAAGGTTGGCGCAAAAAAATTGGCGATGCTCAATGGTCATCCCCTCAAATGATTGGTAAATGGAAGTTAGTTGAGGGTATACTATGGCCCGTAAGAGTCAAAGGCACCATGAATTCAAAATTAAACCTCACAGTGGTAGGGTAGCGTAGGAGTTAGGTAGGAGTAAAGGAAGTTATAAGTTCTCAATGATCAAAAGGATTTGATAGATATAGGTATTACGCGGGACATGACAATTTGTACCCGATCAGACTTATAATATTCTATGAATTTTGAGGATTAAATGCCAGAGTAAAGACCATTGGACATGACCATTAGATGGGACAGGTGGACAAAGGGACACATGGGATGATGTAGTGATGAAAAGGTAGGTAGTTAGGGCTATGATAGGTCACAATTGCATGGGGAATAGAAATAATTATGGCAATATTAATGATGGGCATGGATTCGATGGGATATCCAAGAGAGTGAAAGTAATGGAGGGAAGTGAACCACAGACGTATTTAAAGCTCTCATTTCACCATTAACCATTAATTTCTACCGCAGAGTTGAGTGTAGTACAAATTGAGCTAATCCCCCAGGTCTGCATAGAGTGTTCAACGAATTCAACCCCTATAGATTAGGTATGATGATCTAAAAAGATCTTTTAAAGACAATGGTTGAGTTTTAAAAACATGAGTTCATTTACCATTTAAGAAACCGATGAAAGAGGAAGAATTAATGATGAAACATGGTAGCCATATAGCAATATACAGATCTAGAAATAAGTATGAATAAACAACAAACCATAACAACAAAAGTTGATAACGGAGTTCGCCAATATCGCCTATGTCTCCGAGCCTTTGTCTCAGTGGGTGAGGCTTTCTTATTTCTGTTCAGTGCTTCAAAAGTACATCACAAAAGTTCCAAATGGATTACAAACTGATATGGCTATGTTCTTTTAGATCTCAAGAACTTGACAAAACCGACGACACTGAAAACAGATGAACGAAACTTCCAGAAATGGCCCGCAAAGTTTTCTTTCCTCAATGGCTTCCCTGCATAAAAATGGCTTTGGCTTAACAATTATTCAACATTTTCCTATTCTCAACATCTCTCCCAGGCTTCCAAGAAGCTATGGTCTATATAGGCTTTAATTTGGAAACAAACTCCCAACTTCCCCCCATGATCTGGCCTAAAAAAGGGCTCCAGATCCTCCAAAAATGGTCAAAATCCCCTCAAACAGGCTTAAAAATCACTAAAATCTTTACCATATAGTTAAAAACCCACAAAAATGACAAAATTCAGGCACATCCCCCTTGTGATCCAGGCCCCCGATCATATGGTGCTGCCATGTGGCCAAGCGCTAAGGCTGGCGTGCTGGCCCCGAGTCTTTAGCCCCCAAACTTCAGCCCTCGGTCGCATGTATGGTCATGTGTCTTGGCCTTAACCTTTTTCCACGCGCTGAACAGTTGGCCCTAGGTCGTTGCTCCTGGATACGCACCTTGGTCGGCAGGCTAGTCTGACCGATCGAGCGCTATCCCCAAAATTTCGCGCCAAACAAATAGGAGTACCACTGACATATGGTGAGGCTACATGCTAGTGCATTGAGGGCTAGCTGGAGTGAACCGTGCACCAAGTTTTAAAATGGATGGACATATGTTATGGACATATGATGTTGTGTCGGGGACTGGGGCTAGAACCCAAATATTTTCTCCACCTGTTACACATTTGGTTCAAGCTTAAATAATACTTTTAAGCTATAGTTATTAAGTACAATTGTGGGTAGGCTAGTAGCCCAGCCTTGCCAAAACGCTCCGACCCAAACCGGAGGTCACGGGTTCGACTCCCATAGAGCCCATAAAATTTTTCCCAACAATCAACCAATGAATGGGTGCCACGTGGAATCCCATGACTGGGACATGTGGTACCATGACATTCGCCAACCAGTATGCCACGTTATTGAAGGAAAATATCCCTGTGGACAGGTAGATCTCCTCTTGAGAGCTAGACTCTTAACTCCTAAGACAAAAGATGCTTATCATGGACACTGACTTCCTTTTAGATATAGATAAACTAATGTGTGAGGAGGAAGGAGAAAAAAAGTACCTTTTACCGGTGTTTGTCCCTGCACGGTTCGAGTTGAGCTCCAATCTTATGCTCCTCGATAAGCCCTGTAGACAAACAAAAGTATGAACAACTTCCTACTCTACTGAGATTAGCTCGAAATAGACCTATCTATCAGAGACAAATTCATGTGAGATCAAACACAGATTTGAAAGAAACATGCCAAGCATATTATATTAAAGAGAACAACAACGAAGAATGCTTACAACCATAGATGTGAGTGTAGTAGCTTCGCCAAGCCTTCCTCATCCTAACCCTTGCTCAAACAGTCCACACACCGAATGTTGATGTTCCGAAAGACACCTTCTTCATGAGATCATAGGTTGGATGCTTCACAATACTTTTCCCCCCTCTTTCACCATGAGAAGGCATGTTTAAATAGGCTTGGAGAGGCCCAACCACTTGAGATATCTTTGGGGTAAGTTGAGGATTTTCCTCCTTTAGTTATGGATCTGCCCTAAGATCATGGGTTGACCAAGGATTTGAATCCAACTACCTTCAGATATTGAGGGGGTCTTTCCCTCATTCTTCTCAACAAACCAATTTTCGCCTAGAATAGGTAGCACTCCTCCAAAAGGGGTATCAGAGCGTTATAGCGCTACCCAAGAGAAGGAAAGCAAGAGCCGGTGTTATAACACTCCCCCAAAAGGGTGGACAGAGTGTTATAGTGCCCTCTGACAGTGTATAGGGGAGCACTCCTCTCTGAAACTCAATTTTTAGTGGTTCTTCCAATAGCAAGAGACTTGTATTTCTAGTAGACTGATTCCTCCTCTTCACAACTAGTCTTTGAGGTGTCCTAAGTGTCCCTGTCATGTTGTTGGAGGCATGACATAGGCAAGAAGGCAGTATGATGTCAACAACACTTATACACTTGCGGTCAAGATGCGACACTTGTGACACTAATGACGACACTTGCGAAGTGAGTAATTTTGAGGTGTAATAGATTGCCCCCCAAAGTGTGAAGTTAGAAGACGAGAACTGATAACTGAAATACTTTGCAGACTTTCAAGCAAGAGTGCGGGCTCAGAGAACTTGACAGAAGATGTACACAACCATCAAACAAATGTTAAGACATTTTTCAAACCCAAGGCAGGCATACCTATGCTTGAGTGATAGAGACTTGCAAGATATGGCCGCCATAAAATACACTGCGAATCCATAATTATATTGACAAAACAGTATAGCCACTTAAGATACACTGTGGATCTATACTCCCATGAATTGAATTGATCATAACCACGAAGAATACACAGTGGATCTATGAGATGACAAGACATAGACACGACCAATACAAAGTGGATCTATGTGATAGTATATGTGTCATTGTTCAAGAGAAACTCCGTCACAACCTGAACAAAGTACATATCAGAGTGATCACTCAACCCAGGGTCTTCTGACTGATCCCGATGTAGTACGAATCTAACCATGTGAATAGATGTCCTGATGTTGAAAATGGTAGAAACCACTTGATTACCGGTCAATGAGGTGAACCGTTAACAAGCGTGAGGGAGATCACCATTGATGTCAATGATTCCCAAGGTACTTAGTACATTCCAACGAATGTGAATAGATGATCTAAAGTTGAACATTCGTGGAATCATCTGATCAGAGGTCGATGATGTTAACCCACTGTCGGACATGAGGAGGCCTGCCATTAAGGCATGTAGGTCCCAAGGTACTAACTGATTTCTAGGTCTAATCCCTGGATAATGTGTTGAGGTCGACAGGGAAAGACTTGTCGCAGAAGGGCCTTGATGTATCCCCCGTCAATGACATGAAACTGACATAGAGATGTGATTGGTGGATCAAAAGAACATGGACTGACACGGGTATTGAAACACTATATTTGTGATGGCTGACTCTCGAGGCCGATACTTCCCTTGAACACTGAGGCACGACAACAGAAACATGACATGGACCAAAACTTGATGATGCAGTGGATGCTGTGACTAACATAAGGTGACCCAGAGGAGTAAAAGAAACTCAAAGGATTGGCTCAGTGCAGAGGTTCAGTGGATTAAAATTCATGCAAAGACAAGGTGTCGTGTTCAAGGGAGACTCTAAGAGTTACTGGTAATGTTCTCAAAAACTGCTTGGCTTGCTTCCTTCAATTTTTTCCCCCATCCAGATAGACGAGTACCTCTTTTTAATTTAACGAGCTCGAGGAGGGTAACACATGCTCGATATAACCCACCTTTTATAAGTTCCTCTTCCTTTGTTTAACGAACTGGAAGAAGTAAGGGTTTGATCCCGTATGGGTCTATCGATGTTTGTTTTAACGAGTCCAAAGATAGAAAACTCGAAGGTTTTTCATGATTATAGAGTCTGGAAAAACACTTAAAATAAAACTCTCTCAGTTCCTTTTTCGTAAAGTAATCGGATGAGACCAAAAAAGAGATAAACTATCGCTCAACAGATGTTTTCTTCAAATACTTTAACGAGCGTGAAGAGAACAAGGTCGCTCGACAATCTTTTCATGTTTAGAGAGTCTGAAAAGAACTTAAAGATTACTCCAATGTTGTCCTTTTTCGTAATGTTAGTCTCACGAGGCCGAAAAAGAGATAAATTATCACTCAAAAGACGCCCTTTCAAACCTTTTAACGAGTGGGAAAGGAAGCAAGATCACTCGACAATATTTTCATGTTTAGAGAGTCTGAAAAGAGCTTAAAGGAGACTCTAGGGGGTTCCTTTTTCGTGTATCCATACAGGTCCGAAAAATAGATAAAAGTCTTCTCGAATGCATTCTCATGTATTTACGAGCACGAGAAAGAACAAAGACTAATCTCGGTATGCCCCCAGCTTGAAAGCTAGTGGCTTAACTCTAGAATGATCATCAAAGGCTGGAGACATGCCCCCCAAGCTTCAAGTCATTCACCGACTTTGAGAATGTCACCAATTTCTTTACTAGATGAGAAAAAGGAGAAGGGTGGATGAAAAGAAGGTTCAAGAGAGGTGACTGTTTCATTTTTTAACGAGATTGACACATGAAAAGAACTATGCTAAGGGCCTCTGTTTCATTTTTTAATGAGCTTGCTATAGAGAAGAAAAACTATGCTCGTAGACTCTGCTTGATCATGGCTTACAAGAAAATAACGCTCTGGAAGGATACCATGTCAAGGGACAAAACGCGGTCATGGCTTCCAGGAGGTCTTCGTTGGATGGAAGATAATCACTCGGGAAGGAACAC
The DNA here is from genome assembly GCA_032191745.1 of Picea mariana. Taxonomy (NCBI): domain Eukaryota; kingdom Viridiplantae; phylum Streptophyta; class Pinopsida; order Pinales; family Pinaceae; genus Picea; species Picea mariana. Next base: position 8,228 of record JASDQU010030352.1, on the reverse strand, counting down.
ATGTTGAGGGTCGCGATAGGGGTAAGGATATGAAGCTCTAATAACCCTACCGAATAAATCACCATGTCAACTACTGGATCCAAATCATCGGAAGTCAAAGGCATGGGAGACGATGGAAAATCAACATCAGGAGGGGAGATAGAGCATATATCTTCCTGAATTTCTTCACGAGGGTTAAGAAAAGAGGATCGGTGACGGTTATTGTCCCAAGGTAACTTGTCAATGCGAAGCATTTCCGGAATAGATTCATCAGAAGGAAAAGTTGGGGAAATGTGGTCGATCGCAGACGACAAGGAACTCAACCGTGATTGTATCAAGGAAATGTCAGGAGCCAATAGATGTTGGTCATCCGACGAGGGAGAAGCGTATTGGGTAGGAACGTATGATGTTTCGGCTGGACTAAGTGGCACGATGTCACCTAGTGCATCGAATTCCAACAGACGAGGTACAATCCAAGAGTCAGATGATTTCGAAGATTGGTAAGCCGCAGTCGAAATCATATCGACAGGGGCAATATGATGTGTAGTCGGTGGAAGTGGTGTAGGGAAGGCACCCATGAGGCTAGAATCTTTCAGTAAGCCAACACCAACGCTTTCATACGTGATCTTGTGGTCTCCCAAGAAAGGAATATTGTTGGTAGCGGGAATGAGAGCATCGGTCATGCAAAAATCCAACTGATCAACAGTGACAATTTTGTCCTGATGAGGAAATTGTACACATCGAAAGACCAACGAGGCAACGATAGTCATAGCATAAAACCAACTTCTTCCAAGTAACAAGTTGTAATCGAGGGGAGCATCGACCACGTCGACATCAACAGTAACAGTTTTGCCACCTAATTGGATGGGCAGGAACTGTAAAATCCCGTGGGGATGAAAACCTCGCCCATCGAAGGTGCATAACATCGTTGGGGATTTGTTGAGTGTCGGTGATTTAAAACCTTTCCAACATGCTAAAGACATGACACAAGTCGAGGCTCCCTCATCCAAAATTGTCTAGGTTAAACATGATATGGTTGGACGAATCAGGATCAACAGCGCCAATAGCAGCCAAGAGCGTTCTACGTTGACTGGGGCAGTGTTGTAGAACTTCTAACGCAGACATAGCACACGGTGCTTGAGCCAAATCTTCAACAATGTTGTAGTTCTGGGTAGCACGTGAACTAGGATTAAAGGTAGCTTTGCAGATAGTGCTCTTAGGAGGGTGTAAGATAGATTCAAACGTGGGTTTCTCAATCTGAAGTGGTCCAGACGGAGGATTAACTGATGCAAGACTAACGGAGGACAATGATGGATCCAATAAAGTATCGGTACCGTTAATGTATTTTCCTTTGTCAAGGTTACCTGGTGTGTCGTATGTCTTAGAGCGAGTGGTCAAATTAATCCCATTAAACATATAAATATGTGCACTCAATGAGGCCTCATCAATAGGATGGCTAGAACTGCCCCCAGGAGAGGGGGTTTCAACAACCATGGATTGTTGTTGTGGAAAAGGCTGAGTAAGCACAACGGGTTGGGAATTTCTTTGGAAAATTTTGGCCACTTCATTGTGAAGTGGATAGTCTCAAGTGTAGTGATCATCACCACAAATGATACACGGGAATTTCAGTTTCCGTTGTGGTTGCTTTTCGGTAGCAGGTGTTTGATTTTTTGGTTGTTCATTGTTATTTTTTGATTTATTCTTTGTCTTCTTCTTACCTCCGGATTGTTGTGAAGTGGCAGATTGAACTGCATTCACCTCAGAGATCTGAGTTTGGGGGGAGGTAGAGGAGAGTGTGGTCGATTGGGAAAAAGATTGAGTTTTGACGGAACCGATAACACCATCYRCATGAGATGAGKAKGATGKCTTAGATGGATCGGTATTRGCTYGAGCAKCATTCRGAAGMAAATCATACAAAGTACCARATTGGGAATAAAYCAAATCTAAATAYTGAGCCCRAGCRATGGCTTGTTCCTYTRTGACYRYRCCACCCATAGCGACATCGCGAGCGATCGGGGGTAAMAGTGATTTAGTAAACCATTCYGCCAATARTATGTCAGGAATGAYKGCCTTGATCATCCTTCRTCGTCRCCTCCACTCATGAATATGGTCAGAGATATGCACGGAGTTAGTTTGACGAAGGGAGGTCAAGAGTTCAGTACCCGTCTCGTAGCGAATAGGCAGTTGAAAGTGCGTGAGGAAAGACATGGCGAGGGAATTGAAATCATGAAAAGAAGCATGTGCTAGTTCAATATACCACTTTGTCGCCAAGCCTGTAAGTGTTCGCTGGAAAAGACACAAACGTACAGAATCATCCATGAGGGAGTTTGATGAACACCACAAATGGAAAGTCATCACATGGTTGTTTGGATCTTTGCCAGATTTTCCGTCAAATTTCGGAATATCAAAAGGAAGTTTAGCTGGAATGAATGGCCAAAACGGTGAATGAAAAATAGGATCATTAGTTAATAGAGACAAGTCTGGGAGATCCAGAGTCGCAAGGAAAGGTAGCTGTCGGTTAATTTGCGGATGATACTGGTGTGGCATAGGAACACCAGTAGGACCATAAACTGGGTTAGGTGGATAGCTGTAACCAGTAGGTCCTCTTACATACGATTGTTGTTGGACAGGATAAACAGGATTCGATGATGGATGAGAAACATTTGCATAATCCAGTGGGGTCTGAGCATTACAGGCCGGGTGATTTATTTTCCCATGAGGAGGATAAGACTGTGGTCCCAGAGAACTCCAAGTGGTGTTTGGGATGCCGCCCAGATGAGATTGTCCGTAAGATGTTCCGGAAGGAACAAGAATTGATACCCCTCCTAGTGGATTATGAGATGAGTGCCCCCCAACATGGGGTTGAATGAAAGTGTCTCCTGAAGATACTCCCCAGGATTGTGAAGGGTTTCCAACAAACGAAGGTTGCTCCCCTACTAGCGGTGGATTAATGACCGGGGAATCACTGGCAAATGGAGGTTGCCCTCCAGGAGGAACATGAAAAGGGGGCTATCCCCCGGGAGGGGTAGACCCACCATGGAAAGGTAGTCCTCCAGGAGGGAAAGGTTCGTTAGATGGTGGTTTCCCTCCATCCGGTTGTGTTGGGCTAGCAGGGGTCTGCATTCTCGGCTGAAGAGATGTCCCAATAGGATCGTGTGGAACATGTGGAGATGTAGAGTAAAGGCTTGTAGAAATGGGGGTAGAGATTGAAGTGCCTTGGAGATGAGTAGAGGTGATGAGTCCAGCATTAGGATGGACTTGTGTTGGTGTACCAGTAGGGTTAATAACCTGATCAACTGGGTGATTCATGGTTTGACCGGATGGTCCTGTTTCACTAGGAGGGTCATGAGGATGAAAAGGTTGTCGAAAGGATTTGAAATGTTCATAGAGATCGCATCCCGATGAAGTCCTCCATACAGAACGAGCAGGTGTGGGATTGGTATCTACTGCGGTGCTAGGATGAACATGAGTCCTATACTCATCACCAAATATTGGTTCTGTAGATCCCATATATGTTTCGGTAAAAGTCCTCTTCGGTAATCGTGGGATCTCTTCATCTATGATGTTCCCAAGGGAGTCTAAATGAACCAAAAGTGGTTCAAGAGAGCTTACCGACACAGATGTAGTGGGGTTGTCAACCGTAACCAAAGCGCCTTCTGAGTTATCTAACGGAGGAGCAATAACACTTCCAGCGTCTGATTGATTTTCTACCTCTCTACGGTAGTTGTCTTCTTGAGGGTTAGGAGGTAAGGGTTGATAGCCTTCCGAGGGCAACCCTTGCATCCTACGTGATCGACGAAGACCTTTATCGTCTACAGGCTCAATTGTGGAGAATAACAGAACACACTGAAAATCTAAGGCCAACTAACAAAAAGAAACAACAGGCGCTAATAAAATCTAGGAATCAACCAAGCAAACAAAACTTCTCTCGATGATCATACTAGTTGGTGATGAAATCCAACGTCACATGATCAAGTCGAGAAGGGGCTAGGATATGGTGGAATAGTTACAATGGTGACCTGCTTAACGAACTTTCACCTTGGTGCAAGCTTCCATGCAGTAATTGTGGATTTACCCTCCAAGGAGCCCGAGTGAGTTTGACCAATGTCTATTCCAGGTACAGTGAGACTTCCCTTCATCGTCACCTTGTGTAAGTACCTAAAGATTATGGCAACTAAAGACACCAATTTGCAGTGAGTCCCTAGGCGGGTACAGTCGACAGTCCGATCCAAAACGTATGGGCAGGATAACAAGTCTGAAATCAACCCGAGAGGCTCCCACACATAATGGTGGGTATATATTCAAGTGACCCCCAATATATGATCCAACCATTACAAACAATTGAACCACAGAGGGATAATCTCTGTAATTCACCCGAATGCGACCTCGTGCGTAACCCCTGTGTGAGAGGGGAATCCAGAAAAACCAATACGACAATTGGATTTGGCTCTCCCTAGCTCAGGATGCTAATGTTTGTTTTGAAAACTTTGGAGAGTTGTGCTCACAGCCTAATCCAAAGTGCTAACCCTAGTCTACTGTTGGTGGAAGATCCTAAAAACAAAAATGTTCTAGATAGTTTTTAATTAGCATTCGTTTTACAGCTATTCTTTACTCAAAGGGTGTATGAAAGTGAAACTGATGGAATGATGACTCAATTCCCAAAAAGATGCATAAAATATGATAAGTAATCGTTTCTTTTTAATGAATGCCTATTTAAGGGAAAGAGAAAGAGTCATTTTCACTATCAAACACTAATATGGAATGTCCTCAATCAATTTGTTCTCAATCGAATTCAATGTAATGCTGAAACATTTCAGAAATGCCTTCTAATATGAAAACCAATCACTAAGATGTATCTTTGTCATTTGTATGCGAATGATGATTAATTCAATGCAAAAACTTCTCTTGCCAACTATCCTTTCAGATCAAGGAGATTCAGACAAGCATAAGAAGATTTTGCACAAACAACACACCCTCTTGCTATGATTGAAACAAGAAGCAAAAAGAAAACAAAAGATAACAAAGAGAATCAAGAAATCTCAAACAAAAGAAAGATGATTAAGAAAGATGACCTCAAAGAACCAAATAAGATGATTAAGAAAGATGACCTCAAAGAACCAAATAAGATGATTCACAGATTTCTGATGCCCTTCGCCAGAGTTCCTGCTCAATCGGATAGAAGAGAAGAAAGCAGTGGATTGATTTCAAGCTCTCAACAGCAGAAGAACTCAAAAATAAGAAGGAAGGCCAAAACATTTGAACAACAAAGTGCTTATTTCTCAGAAGGAAGGATGTCAAAGGTTAATAGGAAGAAGCATTGAATCACAAAGAAGCTCAACAAGTGAAAAAACAGAGACTAGTCTTCAGAAAAGACAATTCTGGAAAGGATTTTTTGCAAAGAGAGGCTGGCACTCTGGTGTAAGGGGCACTAGAGCATTATAACGCTCTGTCTAAGGCCTTTAGGGAGCACTGGTGCCCTGATAACAAGGTAGGGGAGCGCCAAGCTTCCACAACACACAAAATTGTCCAAAAAAACCCAAAATTTCAGTCAAACTTTGGCAATCAAGATGAATGTAATTGGGTAAGAAGTCAATCAGCATATGAAATCAAACATATGGGGTGAACAAGGTCTAAAAAGAACAAAGGGTAAGACAAGGTCTGTGAGGAAAACCAAAACTAAAAGTTTTGATTCGATCCCCAGTGGAGTCACCAATTTCTGTTGAAGGAAAATCTCCCTGCGGACAGGTAGATCTTCTCTTGAGAGCTAGACTCTTAACTCCTAAGACATAAGATTCTTATCATGGACATTGACTTCCTTTTAGATCTAGATAAACTAATGTGTGAGGAGGAAGGAGAAAAGAAGTACCTTTTACCGGTGTTTGTCCCTGCACGGTCCGAGTTGAGCTCCAATCTTACGCTCCTCAATAAGCCCTATAGACAAACAAAAGTACGAACAACTTCCTACTCTACTGAGATTAGCTCGAAATAGACCTATCTATCAGAGACAAATTCATGTGAGATCAAACACAGATTTGAAAGAAACAGGCCAAGCATATTATATTAAAGAGAATAACAACGAAGAATGCTTACAGCCATAGATGTGAGTGTAGCAACTTCGTCGATCCAAGTGTCAACTAGAGCAATGACCACAACCAACAAGCCTAAGGCGCGACCTAAGGCAAAAACAATAAAGGAACCACAAATGCCAATTGTCAAAATCCCCAACGAAGTGCATGTCCGAGAGCCTCTCTTGGGCATGGTTCCTAGCCTGTAGTTTACAGAATGTAACATATAGGATGAGGCATAGTTTTCTGAACTGCACTTTGAAGCTCATGTAGAAACCATTGGATCATCTGAAGGAATAGAAAAGGTGGTCACCATGCAATGGGACAAGCCCATATACAAATTTGGGATCATGACATTGTTGGATGTGCCCCACTTCAAGGGCAACTCGAACATAAATTCATGCATTTAATTCTTGCTCGATAGGTTATGTGGGGGATTCCCCTAGTTGGACTGCACATACCTGGTCGACATGGAAACAATGTACCAAGTCTTTATCCTTCCCAAAACATGGGAGGATACCGCTTATGTCATGGTGGCACGAAATGTCGTGCAAGAAGAGGTGTATCATAAATATGGTATCCATAGAGGGACAAGAGGAGCAGTCATTTTGGCTATCAACGATTACCAAGTCTGATTCACCACATAAGTACTTGCCTGCAAATTGCTACAAAAGTTCCAAAAGGATGAGTGCCTATTGGGGGTCATCCTAGCAACATACAGATGTGTTGAGGGAATTAAAATGTGTTGGTTCAGATACTTGATGAACTAGTTCATACAAGACTGGGTGGACATGCAGGACCGCGGGAAGGAGTTCCATTACAGTTGGTTTCTCCTCTTGCTCACCATGATAGTGTGGAGGCCACCACTAGGCAAGGAGTATAACACACCAATCACTCCATCCTTCCCCATGCCCAAATTCAGTGAGTTGCAGTACAACATGGACAAAGAAGTCCAATGAAGGAACAACATAGCATTCCAGCTATGGTACACTCAGATGATTCAGGTGACCATTGAAGTCTTCCAAATACTGCGCAACATAATTGATAGGTATGATGATTATATTATATTTGAAGTCAATTTTCATAATGTTTTCATCATCCTACATGCAGAACAATAGGTACCTTCCAATGTCCTCCCATTTTGCATTACAAAGGAGGACATTCAAAATGATGTCGCGTAGTGGCCGGATTCAGTGTGGCCCAAAATGGAGGAAGAAGTAAATATTTTGGAAACTTAGACAAAGAAGAAGCAGGAGCGTGTGGCCAAAAGGGAAGGTAAAGGACCAAAGCTCAAGCTGAAATAGGTGCACCCATCCATAGAGACAACTCTACCCATTCGCTACGCACAAGATATTTACCAGCTAGACAAAGAGCCACGATATCGACACCAACGCTCAAGTTCAAGAGTCAGGACCTTCCCCCGCATCGATCCCGAGCACCGTCGAGGTGCTATAATCCAATTTGGAAGTGAAACAACTGCTACATAGGGACTCATCACAAAAGTGGGTGAGATTCGATGCACACTCAAGATTGCTCGACCATTGACCAAACTCAAGTCTCAGAAATAGATTGTCATACCTAGCACCACAAGCGCTACATCACCACGCACAAGTACAAAAAAGCAGGTTCTGCGGTTAAATCCTTTAGCCTTGACATCTTTCGACACCTCCACTAGTTCAATGCCTCAATCATTACCTTATGTTGAGCTAGATTTGGTGCAGGTACCTTCATAAAACTTGCAAGTGTTTATGGTAGAGATAATGGATGAGTTGGGTGACATGCAACACATGTTGACCCATTCCTATTCAAAACTGTAACAAATACATGTGCAAGAGATGGATGCGCACAAGGAAGTCCAACAACACCATGCAATAGAGGTGGATGCGCACACCTCGTTACTCAATGCCATGGATGAATTATATGCGAGCATTCACTGCTTGTTTGATGAAGCTTTTGACCTCCTGACGCAAAAAAAAATTGATCAAGGTACATGAGGTTGTCTAGCAACTGCAAGCCCAAAAATGCAGATTTTAAAGAAAAACTAAAGAGCACCCCACCATCAGAGCAGGTGGAGTTGCAAAACAAGATTGTTTCTATAGAAAAGTTATTTCAGTAAGGATAAGCTTGCATGGAAGGATTCTTGGGGGTGGTAGACTTCAGCTTCTAGCTCTAGACTCGCCTACA
>JASDQU010030350.1:0-22324 GCA_032191745.1 Picea mariana | reverse complement strand
ATCAATTTCGGAGTATCTCATTAAATGGAGGAAACTACCGGCTGAAGATTTCACTTAAGAAGATGAGTCTTTGTTACAGAAGCATCCAGAGTTACTCAAGCATTGCGGACAACACTTGTCTCAAGGGGAGGGACATGTTAATCCCTAATATTGGCTCATTACCCCTTAATTGGGGCATATTACATTAGTAATATTATTTTATTTATGTCGGCTTTATTCCATTAGTTGTAATTATACCTCCTAGTCTCCTATATATACCAAGGAGACATTTTCATTTCGAATCATCTTGTACTTGAACATTTATGTGGGGTAAAAGGAGGTTTCCCCCTTGAAGAGGATTATTATCTGAAATTGTATCTTTTTCAATGTGTTGAGTACTTATTCGGAGGTTTTTCTATGCTATATTGATATTTGGTTCTTAACATTTACAAGGTTTAATTATTCTCTCTTTGTTTTCTAGGCCACCTGGATTCTTTGACTCAAGTTTTATTTCCATGACATGCACTTCAAGACGCACTCAGTGCTCCAAGGGTTCCACTCATCTTTGATTCAATTTTTTTATTATGTGACGTGCCCTTCAAGACCGACTATGTGCTCCAAGGGTGCCACTCACCTTTGACTGGTTTTGGTAGTTGTCCAACCCTTGGAGTCAACACTCCATTCGAGTGCCCTTGTGAGATACTAAGGGATTATAAGGAGTAATTCCCCTTCCTTATTGTGTGCCCCTTAGAATATTCATGAGCGACCGTTTCAATCTGACCTCACAACATCATGGACCTTTCAAACTAGGTAATCGTTAAGCTACAATTCGAGCCATGGAGGGAGTGATAGTAGGTTGTGTCCGGGATGGTACGAAACCTCTCCCTCAATATTTGGTTTATCTACATGGCCCCTTAACTCCTTATGTGAGTTATATTAGCAAGTATTTGTCAACCTGCATTCATTAACAAAACACTATCAATGATCCATAAACAACAGCATAATATAACTGATCATATGTTACATATGTGTAAACGAAATACTCAAACCAATACAATTCACTCCTTGACTCAATCCGAAGTCCAAGGAGGTCCATTGATGCCATCGACATCCTCAATTGGTCAAGTGTCCTGCACACTTAGGAGAAACTAGTCAATAGCATCTGTCAATACATAGATATAAAAACAACATAAATCATAATCCATCAGCAGCATCATAAGAATCCATAAGTGAAACAGACAACCATATACTAAAACTGGATCACTTGCACTCAAGTGTCCTCAAAGAATAATTCAATAACATGTGCTCACAAGAGCGGGATGTTAAATACACTTGCTCTTGTTTTAAACTTCATCCTGAAGTTGTACAGTATATAAATGCAGTAAATAGAGCATCCGACAAGATCTGTATGTCTAACTATCAAATAAATATGGAAACTGTCAGTGCATATCATATGTGTCCTCCTAGGTAGCTGAGTGTGGACTATAATTTTCCCACTGGACCTTGACCTGATCGATTGTTCTACATCGTAGTTGTCAAATGCGACGGTCCAGAATGTGGGTTGGCTCTACCGTGAGTGCATGCTCACCTAACACCTGGAAGGAAATCATCCTAATGACATGTGTAGGATCACTAACATAATGTCTCAAAATAGATACATGAAAAACATCAGTCATACGCCTCAAAGAATCGGGAAAGGCTAGTCGATAGACCACGGGCACTTTATTTTCCATAACTTCAAAAGGTCCCACAAACCTAGGAGAGAGTTTATCACCCTTTCCAAACTTAATCGATCTCTTGTGTGATTTCAACTGCAAGAAAACTTGGTCGCCAACTTCATAATTACATTCAACACGATGTGCATCGACATAACTCTTATGTCGATGGTGCACTTCTTTAATCCTTTATCTTATGGTTTTCATTTGTTCTTCCATTTCTTGGATTGCTTCTGGTCCTACCAAGACTCTATCCTCAATTCGATCCCAACTCAATGGCATCTGACATGGTCGCTCGTAAAGAAACTCAAATAGTTCCATCTCATTGATACTTTCATAGTTGTTGTTGTACGCAAACTCTACCAGTGGAAAGAACTCTTCCCAAAAATTTTGTTGGTCCATCACATACATACGCAACATATATTCCAAAATTTGGTCTGTTCTTTCTGTCTACCCTACCATCTTAAGGTGATATGTTGTACTAAATTTCATTTGTTTCCCCAAGGCCTCTTGGAAAATAGTACAAAAATGTCTTGTAAACATTGATCCTCTATCGGATCAATCATTTTAGGCACGCCATGTAATCACATAATTTCTCTGATAAACAATCTAGCTATGTCCGGTTCTTGATACATCGTGCACACAGGAATAAGATGTGCACTCTTCGTCAGAGTGTCAAAACCATGAAAATCGAGTTGTGCCTCCTTGTCTCTAGTGTCAATCCAATAATAAATTCCATCTAAATGACATCCCATTTTGATTCTAGAACAGCGTGTGGTTGTAGTAATTCGGTGGTATTTCTATGTTCAGCCTTCACTTGCTGACATTCTAGACACCTCACCACATATCTAACTATGTACGCCTTCATTCATTTCTAGAAGAATAAGGGTTTAAGGTTTTCCCTCATCTTTGTGACTCCTGGATGAGCCATGTACACAGCTCTATGAGATTCACTTAAGATCAAACTTCCCAATTCATTGTTAGGAGGTACATTAATCTAGTTATTATACCTCATCAGTCTGTCATTTTCCAATGCATATCCTTCAAACTTTGGTACCCACATGGTGTCTCGTCTGATATTTTCCTTAACCTATTTATACCAGTCATCGTTGCATTGTATAGTTAGAATATTTTCTCGAAGATTCATTTGAAGAGGTATCACCGAAAATATGTGTAGTCTATGAATCAATGCATCTGCCACTATGTGCATTGTTCCTTTTATGTAATTAATCTCAAAATCCTATTCACTAAGCAATTCTAACCAATGCCTTTCTCACACGTTCAAGTCACTTTGCATAAAAATGTGTTGCAAACCACAGTGATCTGTTTTTCGTTAGAATTTTCATCCAATCAGGTAGTGTCTCCACGCTCTCAGGGCATACACAATGGCTAGTAACTCCAAATCACGCGCTGCATATTTCTCCACATGCTTTATTAATTTCCTTGAGATGTAAGTGATCACTCGACCTTCTTGTATCAAGATTCCTCCTAAGCCTTCCTTGGATGCATATGTTCATACCAAGAATTCCTCGTTCATTTCGTGGAATTTTAGTATCGGGACTGTTGTCAACATCTCCTTGAGCCTTCAAAATGCTTCTATTCATTCTCGGTCCATACAAATGTCTTGCTTTTCTTCTGTAGTTTCATGATTGGATTTTCTATTTTCAAAAAACCTTCGACAAATCGTCGGTAATATCCTGCTAAACCCATAAAGATACATACTTATGATACATTCATCAACACAGGCCATTCCATAATATCATCTACCTTTGTTGGACCCACAGTGATTCCTTCGTTGGAGATAACATGCCCTAAGTAATGAATCATTGATTGATAAAAAGAGCATTTTGACAATTTCCCGTATAATTTTTTTTCTCGTAAACATTGTAGTACCAAGCAAAAATGTTCATTATGTTCTTTCATCGTCTGAGAATATATCAATATTTCGTCAATGAATACTTGACAAAATTTTCCAAGTATTCGTGGAACACCCCATTCATCAAGATCATGAATACCCCCGGGGTGTTTGTCAGTCCAAATGGTAAAATGGTAAACTCATAATGTCCAAAACTCATCTTGAATGTAGTCTTATGAATGTCTTCCTCCTTTATCCATAACTGGTGATATCTTGATATCAAGTTAATCTTTTAAAACATAGTCGTGCCTTTCATTTGATCAAACAGATCATCTATTCTTGGCAGCGGATATTGATTCTTGATCGTTGCCTTGTTCAATTGACAGTAGTCAATACATAATCTCCATGACCCATCCTTATTTCTTATGAGAATAGCAGGTGCACCTCAAGGTGACACACTTGGGCGTATGATTCCTAGGTCCAACAACTCCTTTAGTTTCATTTTCAACTACTGTAACTTAGGTGTCAACATCTGATAAGGCGTTCTTGCTATCGATTCAGTTCTAGGTTTCAATTTGATGGTAAAATCCATCTCTCTTTTGGGTGGTAAACCTGGTAACTTTTCTGGGAACATGTCCACAAAATCTCACTACTGAAATGTTTTCTAATCCTTCCACCACACCCTTGTCATTCAGCGCTAAGATTGCATATAGTTGGTATCCTTTGTGCATGCTCTTTTGAAGTTGTAGGGAAGAAATGAACCTTAAGTAAACTCCTCAGTTGCTTCCTACAATCACTCGTCTATGTTCCTCATCATTGATCAAACTCAATCGTTTCGTCTTATAGCTGAGTATCGTATCATGCGATTCCAACCAATCCATATCGATCATGACGTCATAAGATCCTAAGATCATTACGTAAAGTTTGGACTTCATTATAAAATATCCCAAGTCAATGTGGCAGTCTGAAACCCTTCCTCCAACCTTTTGTTTGGCACCTGAATCCATTTCCACATACCTAAACTCATCCTGCTCGACTTCCTTTACCTTAATTATTTTTGGCATTGCACTAAAAATAATTCTCTTTGTAGCACCAAGATCTATCAAAATACTAAAATTTTGGTCGGCGATGGTACCTGTCATCTCGAGCATAGTGGAATGGTGCTCTGCCTGGAAGTTATTCACCTCTACATGAATATGGCGGGCCTTGCCCAAATCTCCAATTGTAGTGTTTCTGGCTAACCCAGCTACTCTGGCCCTCTCAACTGAACAATCTTGCTAGTAATGTAGCTCTCCACATGTCCAACATCTAGTCTTTGGCCCTGTACTCCTGGTCCCCGAAGTATAATTTATTGTCCTACCAGCCTGAAACCCTAGTTTGTTTTGTTGAAGCCTAAAATGCTATTGCTACAGACGACGATGTTGTTGGTGATGTGTTCCTCTGTAGTGATTCAGTTGTTGAGGAGATAGTAATCATGGCGTTGTGAATGTGGATCCTCTTGGCGTGTATCGATACCCTAATGGATGTATAGATAGATTCTAATGTTTTTGCACACCAGATGTCTTCTTTCTCATCAGTCTCACAGGGGTCCTACCCTGACCCCCACTGATCAGCTCTTCCTTAGCTATGAGGGCCTTCTGGACTGCATCATGTAATGTCTTAGGCACTAGGATCCTCATATTCTCATGAATGTTGACGTTAATAACAAACACAAAATTGTTGACCTTGATCTTCTCGATGTTCATATGTGGAGCATACCTAAGAAACTCCATGAATCGAGCCTCATACTCTGGTATCATATGACCACCCTGTCGTAAGGCATTGAACTCATTGAGTTGGCACTCAATGAATTCCTTTGAAAAATACCTCTCCTAGAACTTCTCCTCAAACAGTTCCCATGACATGTCTTCAATGACCATGTTTAGTTGTGGTAGGAGCATCTTCCACCATAGAAGGGTGCTCCCCTTCAGCTAAAAGAGCACCATGCAAACTTTCATGTTGGAGGTGTAGTCACAAAGTGCGAAGCACATCACCATGTTCTTCAACCATGCCTCGATGGATACGTCATCTGTGGCACCCATGAACTCAGGAAACTTGAACTTATTGAGTTCTCTATGAATACTACCATTGCCAGTTGGAGTGCGTTGTGGACCCTCAAGGGGTACAGGTGCCCTGGCCTCATCTCTATCTAGTCGATTAATCAAGGCCTCTGACATCCTCTAAAAGGATCTCATCAACCCAACCACATCCCCCACAAAAATATGCTTCTATCCAATGACTTTCTCTTCTCCTTGTGGGTTAGACCCCTCTGGCACGGATTCTACTAGAGGCACCGCACCTCCTCCCCTATCACCACATCCTCTGCATCCAAGAAATCCTCTAACCATGATTACCTGTAGGGACACAATTCAATTTAATTAGAAATAAGTTATTAATCAAGTGTTTAATACAGTGTAAGGCATAATGGTCCTAAGTCATGGCGTTGAACGTCGCTCTGATACCATATGTAAAGTCCCCTCTTTTATGACTAGGAAAATCAAAGCACAATAGGTAAAAAAACTAAAATTTAAATGCACTGGGAAATTAACGTCAACACATAATTCATAGCAACACATAATAAAATGATATCATAATTAAAATCATTACAAGTAACTCATCGTTGTAATCAACAACAATGCAACCAATGCATCAACATAAATGATAGTGACACCTAAACAAGACATAAACATAAATAGCAACGCAGTTTAACCATGACAATCAACTGAAGCAATTTATAAACAATGATCAATCAGATAATGAATATTAAAATGAATACCCACCCAACCTACCCTACAAGGTTGGGACATACAAGACACATAAGCAACATTGAAGCCCAGGATTCATCTGATTGATTTTGACCACTTAAGGTCTCGGGGCTAGCGATTGTTCTAAGGAACAAGGAGGTGTCTAAATCCCACTAACATAATCAAGTCAAAAACAAACTTTCTCAATCAATCAACATCATTATTGTTCATGGCACAAGAGAATTTAAATACTCAATCATTTGTACATCGATATTATTCATGTCGCAAGAGAAGTCTAAATACTCAATCAACCATACATCAATATTATTCATGACGCGTGAGAAATGTTTTTTATTTTGCATGCTGCAAGAGAATATAATTACTAAATCAATCATATGTTGACATTATTCTAAAGGAGCAAGTGTAATCAACCTTATTTTATTTTCATGGCACAAGAGAAAACATATATTTAATTTCAAGGTGCGTGATTAATAAATTATTGAATTAAACAATAAATCAACATTATTTTCAAGGTGCACGCATGATCTAATTATTGAATTAAACATAAATCGACATTCCTTATAGGGTGCGCGAGAATTAAATAATAAATCACCCTTAAATTACTTTACAAGAAATCTATTTTTTGTGACTTTAATCATTCCATTCAATATTCTATAAAGAAAGGGATATTTGGAGGATGAAGTTTCCATTTTAGCAACCTTGATACAAAGACAAATGCTAATGCTTTTATTAGGAAGAAAGTTGTATTTTTGTACAAATAGTACATTTGGTCTCCACTATCTCCCAAGAGCACAGAGCAATGAACAACATCAACTAAAGTGAGGGATATCCCTGTGGGGAGGATATCATAAACTATTTGTATAGAGTTTGTTGTAATTCCCTAGAGCTTATATGAGAAACTAATCTACTCATATTCATTTAACAAACAAAACCATAGAGAAAAGTTTTTAGAGGTCTACAATAACCAATTCTAAAATTGACGAGCAAATCAAATATACTTAGACACAATATTTAACATTCATAAAACATAAAAATCAATTTGCATTCATCCTACAAGAGCAAATGGAACTAACAACCATCAAACACTATGAGGAAGATCCTTATTATATATCATAATGTGTACTAGTATCACTAAGAAAGAGGTAGATAAAAAATAATTCAACTTCTATAGGATCTCCATAGAAAGGTTTTCAACTTAATATTGGACTTTTGTACTAGATAGCCAAATTCACTTACATATAATATATAACTCCATAAAACATCAAATTCAATTTTCATTGAAGATTCTACCAAAAACCAATTAGAGAAGGGTTTTTCCTTTCTAGGGATCTTGAGACAAAGACAATGCCAATCCTATTATTAGAAGGACAATTTTGTTCTTATACAAATATGCAATATTAACTAATGTAGCAAAAATCCCCATTGAAAATATTTCATAATATTTTTATAGAATGTGTTTCTATGTCCAAGAGCCTAAATGGAATCTAGTCTACTTATCTCCATATAACAAAGAAAACAATAGACGAGAGGTTTCTTTTTTAGTGATCTATTATAAATAATATCTAAAATTGATCATCTAGTGAAACTCACTTAGTTCAAAAACATGAAAATCAATTCCCATTCAAGATTCTAGGAAAATCAAAGCATAAAAAGAAGAGGTTTCGCCTTGAGATGG
Source organism: Picea mariana (assembly GCA_032191745.1). Classification (NCBI taxonomy): domain Eukaryota; kingdom Viridiplantae; phylum Streptophyta; class Pinopsida; order Pinales; family Pinaceae; genus Picea; species Picea mariana. The sequence goes on along the minus strand of JASDQU010030350.1, from coordinate 14,296 downwards.
AATGCAATGATAATCAAATGCTGGGAAAATCGAAGCATAAAATGCAGAGAAAAATATGCCATTGAGGAATAAGGGAATCACATTCCAACATTAGACAAAACACAGAGATAATCCACCATTGTGGAAGAGGGGAATCACAATTCAGCATTAGATAAAACACAGAGACAAATCCACCATTGAGGAAGAAGGGAAATTGTAGTCAAGCATTAGATCAAATGCAGAGATAAATCCACCATTGACGAAGGAGGAAATCGCCTGGAGATTCACATGTTGGGTGAATTGTGCATATAGAAAAAAAAACGCAGAGGTTTAAAAGGAATTAATGCCAAGAGAATTCACATGCTGGGCATTCCAGGCGGAGGAAGAAAAAAATGTCGTTTAAAGGGGAGGATACATAGAGTGGTATCCAAGCAATTCGAGGATTAAAAATCACAATCCAAATTTAAAACAACATGCGGAGGTAAAAATGAATTCACAAATATAGATTCAAGGTAATCACAAGGAGATTCACCACATTGGGCAGAATCGTATGCCAAAAAAAACACAGAGGGTCTTCCAGAGATTGGACTTAAGAGACTCTCCCTTTCTGGGAAAAAATGTAAGAAAAACCACGTAGCAATTCTGGTGGAAACAAAAATGTGTTGGGTGAGTTATTATGTACAAGTGCAAGCAAACTCTTATAGAAAAACGCAAAGATTACCCCCAAATTGAAAAAAGAAAACAGTGAATAAGAAATCAATATGTAGTTTGGAGTTAAAATTTCAAACTCATTAGAAATTCCTGTCTACAATACATAATCATAAAGGAAACTTGTCATTCCCATATCATAAATCCATTACCATTGTCAGAATTGTAAAAACCATATATACAATAAAAACTTAATGCAATGCAAACACAAAATGAAAATACCATAACTGGCAAAGATAGGCTTGATGACGATCCTTGACAAATGACATTCCCTTCCTTCATCTTCTTTCTAACCATTGAGACTTCACCAGTACTTCTCATCCAACGCTAGGGGTACTCTTCTTCCTCCTTATCCCCTCGAGATGCCACAAGGGGGGCACACACACACCCAACTAGAAATCCTCTAGCTCCCAACTCGCCTCACAAGGCAAAGCCACCACTCTCTCTCAAGCCGGGTATCCCAACTCTCACAAGTAAAACCAATCCAAATTTATACTTCATAACCTTACCCATAACCAGTGTGATCCATTTCTCATATCAACCATTTGTTTTATATAATTTTTCCATAACTCCTCCCCACTTGCACAATTACTTCAATTTTTAATTAAAATAATTTAGAATTACCTCCCCCTTACATTTGTCACCCTTTCCCCAATTTTCACAATTAAATACACATTTTATTTTATTAAAATTCAATTTCCCTCACCTTTCCTAAAATCACTCCTTGAGTCACTCCTAGTTGTCTCTGTACTCCCTTTATTTCCCATTAAATGACTAACACTTTTCTAAAACTGGGTTGAGTTAAAATATGAGTATTCTTCTAGTTAGACTAGTGGTATCTAGACTCTACATACCATTCTATGTGTACACCTATTCTCTCGTGCTTTATTCCTTTCTTATTTTAAAATTCCATTTTGGTATTTTATTGCACACATGTGCATCATATCAAATCTTTATATTTAACTCACTTTTTATTTAGATTGATTTGTCTCTAATCTTTTATTTTATTTAACATTTAATTTTAGTCCCCTAACTAAACTTAGACTTAGGATTAGATTTTAAAAAGGTTTAGACCTTCATTTGGGGATTCACCAATAATAATTTTCAATCCTTACTTAATTAATTAAATCCGACAATGTTTAAAGATTTTACAGGGTTTAATTATTTGTTCTTTGTTTTCTAGGCCACCTGGATTCTTTGAGTCAAGTTTTATTTCTGCAGATGTGTAATATTATCCAAATTCTATTACTAAAGTGTACATGCAGTCATACACACCATAGACACAACAATTATTCATAATGAACACATAGATTTTACCCTTGAAACCGAAATGGGAAAACCACCATAAAATGATTGTTCAATCTAAGAAACTTCTCTGCAAGAAACAGCTCTAGGGTTTCAATGCTCACGTGCATGATTTAATGGCCCCCTATGAGGTAGGGGATCTACCCCTGGGATCCTCATCCTCAGACTTGCAGGCCCTCATCTCGTCTTATGCTAAAGCACACAGGCCCCCACCCTCACGTTTCGTAAAACAAACTATCGAAATTCCTAAGGTAGTTGTTTTCGCTCCTTCAACGAAACCTTTGGCTCTTAGACTGGAAGACATTGGTTTAATTGATCAATTCATAGGGTTGTAGCTTTCCCCAAAAGACATGCACATCTGGTTGGAAGAAAAATGGTGCAAACTGATCAAGGGACAACTATCGACAACCTTCTGTGGTAGGGGACTCTTCGCCTTTCTGGTTGAAAGAAAAAAGGATAGAGATATAATTTTCTGAAGTGGCCCTTACTTCATGGGGTGCAGAGGAATGCATATAAACAAGTGGACTCCTGAATTTAGCCCAGAGAATGATATCCCCTCAGCAGTCCCAGTATGGGTGAGGCTTCCCTCCCTACACCTCCACTGCTAGAATGATGAAACCATTAGAAACATAGGAAACACCCTTGACAAGTACATTGATCGTGTTGAACCACTAGAGGGCCTTCAGGCTTGCGTTAGACTTTGTGTAGAATTAGATTTGAAAAAAGGCCTCCCTAAAGAAATACAATTGAACCTAGATAGTTGGTATTACATCCAACAAGTATACTATGAACAAATCCCCTTCAAATGAAAAACGTACCACGAATATGGACATTTCGCCAAATCCTTCCCTCAGACCAAAGTCATGTAGGACCAAGATCCCAAAAAAGACCATTGGCAACAACCAAAAAGGCAAAAAACAAATGGGAAAACCCAATCCATCCCGACTCAAAACCAAAGAGAAAAACCTCCAGAGACAAAAGAAAAAAGACCAGGCTTCCCACAAAAAGGAGAATCAAGCCACAACCGATATGCAGATCTCCACCTAGATGGAAATGTAGAAGAAATTAGGGAATCCGAGGAATAAAATAATGGAAAGGGACAAGAATATGCAGGAAAAGGAAATAGTAAAGGACCAGTAAAGGAAAAGGAAGTCTTGGATCTAAGTGGAGATTCCTTAAAATATCTCCCCATCCAAGCTATGGAAAACCCAGAAATGTTAGAAGAAGAGAGACAGGAATCCTCAGAAAGTGACTCCGACTTGGAATTAACTCAACCAACGAACAACAAGAAGCCTGGAACAAAATCCCACAGAAATAAAAGAGAATCGACAGCAGATAGAGAAAAGGAACCAGGCATTCAAAAAAAAATCGAGGAGACACTAAAGAAAGATGGAAAATATGGGAAAAACAAGGCAGCCCAACATAAGGGAGTGACTTCACAACCCTCAAGAGGGGGGGCATCAAAATAATTTGATAAATGATGAAAACCTTCTCCTGGAACTGTAGGGGATTAGGAAGCAAACTCAAGAAAGAAGAAGTTAAAAAGTTGATACAAGTTGAAAAACCCTCAATCCTCATGATACAAGAGATGAAAATGAGGGAGAAGGAAACCCTCAAAGACCTGCAAAAAATATGGAGAAAAAGTGATGGGCTTGCAGTAAGTTCCAAAGGGGCTTCAAGAGGAATCATAACTTCCTAGAAGACCAAATATTTCAACATAAAAGATCAGATGCAAACCCAGTTCTGGCTTATGGTAAATCTCTTTAATAAAGACTTAGGTATGAAATACTCGATACTCAATGTTTATATGCCAAACAACTATAATGAAAAAAATGAATGTTGGAAATCCCTATTGGACCTTACTAAGGAAAATCCTCTCAAGAACCTTATTATTGCAGGAGACTTCAATACAACCAAAGGATCAAAGGAAAATAGAGGTGGTTCGGTGGTAAGGGATCAATTCCGGGAAAGGTTGGAGGACCTTATTTCAGACCTATATCTCTTTGATGTTCCCTCAAACAATGGAATGTACACTTGGAATAATAGAAGAGAAGGGCTTGGGCACATAGCCGCAAGGCTAGATATATTTTTGATCAGCAGCTTGCTTATGTCCCTCCCTAACAAATCGTGTTCTACAAATCTCCCTTGGGCGGGCTCAGATCACCGACCCATAAGACTATCTTTTGAAGCTCAAAAAAACATGGGCCCAATCCCCTTCAAACTCAACCCCCTTTGGATGGATTTCCCCGAGCTCATCCAATCCATCTCCCAATTATGGAACCAGTGGATCACAGGATCACCAAATTACATCTGGGAGTAGAATTTAAAATTAGTAAAAGATCTCTTAAAGAGATGGGAAAAAAACTCTTCACAAAGAAAAGCCAAAGACAAAACTTTTCAGCTGGAATATCTGTAGAAAGAAATGGAAACTATAGAGATTCAACAAAACCTCCTCATCCAAGAACAAAAACTCCATAAAGAGTATCTTCAATCCCTTACAGAAGAGGAAATTGCTTGGCACCTAAAATCCAGGAGTCTTTGGTTGAAAGAAGGAGACCAAAACACGTCCTTCTTCCACAACCAAGATACATTCAAGAAGTGATCAAATCAAATATCAGAGCTCAAAACCCTCGATGGTGAAATCCTAAAGGATTTCACTCAAATCAAGCAGCACGTTTCCTCACATTTCCAAAATCTATACACCACCTCTAACAAGGATGAGAATCAACTAATTGAAGTCTTTCTCCAACACATTCCCAGCAAGATCACTGAGGAGGATAACACCCACCTAGATAGACCCATTAAGGAAGTTGAAATCCTAAAATCAATGAATCAATTCCAAGACGACAAAGCCCTGGGCCTAGACAGCTTCACACTACATTTTTATAAAAAAATGTTGGCATATCATAAAAAAAGACTTCATAAGAATGGTGTGTTTTGCACACAAGGCCAAAAAATTGGGAGGAGAAACTAACTCTTCTTTCCTTTCTCTCCTCCCAAAATATCCTGGAGTCTCCTCTCTAAATCCCTTCAGGCCCATCTCCCTGTGTAATATTTCCTGCAAAATCCTTTCCAAAATTATTGCAAATAGGCTAAACCCCCTTCTCAACTCACTTATCCTACCAAACCAAGGAGGCTTTATAGTGGGCCACCAGATTTGGGATAGATTCATTTGGGTCCAAGAGGCAATTCATGCCAGTATCTCTCGGGGGGACTCGGGCATGGATTTAAAACTAGACATGGCTAATGCCTTTGATGGGGTGGAACATATTTTCCTTTTCAAAGTTCTGAGAAAATTTGGCTTCAGTCAAACTTCATGGATTGGATATCTTCCTGTATCACCTCCCACTGGATAGTGCCCCTCCTAAATCGAAGATCGAGTCCTTTATTCAAGGCATATAGGGGTCTAAGATAGGGTTTCCCCCTTTCCTCTTTTATTTTTGTGATCATGGTAGAATCCCTAAACAAAAATCTTGAACGGGAAAGCATAAATGGCACTATCTCAGGAATAAAAATCGCTCAAGGAGTTAAAAGAGTGAACCACTCTCAATTTTCATATGACACAATCCTCCTAAGTGGAGCCTCAAAAACTCTGGCCAGAAGAATCCTCCAGGTTCTGGACACCTTCCTTCTAGTTTCGGGAGGACTCCTGAACAAAGAAAAGTGCCAAATTTATACCTAGAATGTCTCGACAATCATCAGAGAAGGATATGATCAAATCATAGGATTCTCCATTACCCAAGACTGGAAATCCTTCAAATACCTGAGCCTCCCCCTGTGCATCAAAGTGCTCCCTGGTGATTTTTGGCAACATTTTATCCAAAAGGTTAAGGAAAATATTGAAACATGGGGATCAAGGTGGCTCAACCCAACTGGAAGGGTATTTCTAATCAAATTTGTTCTCTCAGCCCTCCCTTTGTATCAATTCTCCACCCTTCTAGCCCCAAAGGGAATCTTAAAAGAGTTGGCCCAACTCATTCATAAATTCCTATGGCAAGGGGGAAAATACAACCACAAAAAATTCCACTTGGTTAACTGGAAAACAGTCACCCTGCCCAAAAAAAGCGGTGGCCTTGGAATCAGGGACCCCAAAATCACCAATTCAACAATGGGATCTAAACTCCTCTAGAGGTTAGTAATAGGAGATAATGACTAGTGAAAGTTGTCCCTCATAAAAATTATAGACTTGGTAAAAGAAAGAGAAGCATGGACAAACCTCAAACCCTGCAAACAGGTTCTCAAATCTGGAAATTAATAAAGGTCGTAGCCCCCTTCTTCAAAGATCACCTTTCCTGGATCTCGACCAGTGGGAAAACAATCAGAATTTGGTAGGACCAAATTTTTGGCGTGGATTTCAATCCTCACGAAGAATGCTTCACTAAGATAAAACGATTGATTATAGGCACAAGAAAGCGCACCCTGTATGACATCTCAGTCTGGAATGAAAATAGCAGCTGGAGGGACTAGAATGTGGGGAGTTTTCTGCAACACCTGATATTTTAGGCTCACCTCCTGACCTCTCTTCTGAAAGGGGGAGCTCCCATCCTCAAAACCTCGTTAGACAACAGGGTTTTGGGGGACATAGGGTACTCAATTAAGGAAGGTTATAACACGCTCCTCAATACCATGAGAGAACATCAAAACTCGGCAAAATGGAAAAATATCTGGAATCAAGACTCCCTCCCAAAAATCGACTTCTTTACCTGGACCCTAGTGCATGAGAAAATATTAACAGGGGAAAACCTCATGAAAAGAGGCTTCCATGGCCCCTTCAACTATCCTCTTTGTCAAAATAGTCAAGAAAACATTCATCATTTATTTTGGAACTATCCTTTTTTGAGAATAATTTGTGATTTAACCTTCGTGGACCTTGCTAGAAATATAAGATGGCCCTCATCCCCCCATCCCATCCTGGGAAATTAGGACAAGTACTACAGGGGATCCTTCAAGGACAAGCCAACCCTAAAATGAATTTGGAGGGTGATGCCAAATTATATCTGTTGGCAGATTTGGTTAATGAGAAACAAAAAAAAAAAAATTAGGGGATGATCTCCCCACCTCAAACAGTAGCTGCTAAAGAGAAATTGTTTCTCTCATAATCCATGAATTCAAAATCTCTAAAAATAGAAGACCCAACCAAGTGGAATGTATGGGAAAAATACTGGATGGTAAGTTTCAATCTCAGGATCTCTATGCACACCAACACAACAAACAGATCAAGCTGGCAGCTTCATAGTATTCTCAACATAGAACCTTGGATCCAAAAACAAAAAGTTCATACCCTCTGTTTTGATGGAGCTTCAAAGGGAAACCCAAGGGAGGAAGGTGCGGGGGGGGGGAGGGTGCTCTCCAACCCCGGAGGGAAAAAATCCTTAAGTTACCATTGGAATCTAGGGATGAAAACTAATAATAAAGCCAAGGCCTACGCTCTTCTAAAAGGAGTACAACTCTCACAAAATAACAAAATTCGAGAGCTTGTAGTCTCAGGGGACTCCAAAACCATAATAAGAAAGATGATACAGGGAACAAATCCCAGAGACCCAATCTTAAAGAAAATCATGGATAGAATTAGAATGGTCTCCCGAGACATTAAAACCACCTTCTACCACATGCTAAGGGAAAATAACAGTGAAGCCAACAAAATGGCCAACACAGCAATAGGGGAAAAGCTAGGCACCCTAAGTATAGACAGGGTCTCAACCCTAGTACCCCTTTACTAATGATAAATTATGATTAGGTGAAGACCACCGCAAGAAGGTGTCACACTACGAATCCAAACATAAATCAAGGGAACTTGCGTAGGAAGGGATTCTACTCCCCACAAAATGACAAGAGGAATGGGGGAATTTTTGAGAAGCTGATAACGTGCCCATTGGGTGAGTGGGTGAGTTGTCCCAACATCACAGGATGGATGCTAGCAAACATTCACCTGGATCAGGGAGTACATGGGATAACCAAGTGGCAGGAAACACTAGTGGGAATCTCTGACCGAGATAAATCAGTGACTAACGACCCCAATGCCATCATTACGAAAGGTGGAAAATCTCTAGTTCGCATGGGAAACCCTATCATCAAACTTCAAAGGTTAGTGGAAATGGTACGGGATTCTCAGCTACCACAACGCAATAGCTCCCTCAACGTAAGCCACACCTCTAGTCTCACGTCCATGGCTTCTGATGGAACAGTCCGCAGGGAGTCTCCCAAAAACTTGCAGGTAAGTACTCTCTATCTTTATTAGAATCATGGGAAACCATGTCGTCCTTCTTGCTTTATGTTGGTGCAATTATTTGCATAATATATTACCAAACATAAATTATCAACTAGGATTCGTAATCAATAGATTTGATGCACTATATGTGCCGCTAATAGATAGGTTCCTATGTCTGTTTAGTATAGCTTAGATAAGAAAACCATCAATAACAAAATACTCAGTTTTCGCACTTCAAATATAACACTCTTCACACAATTCATAAATTAGAAAGAAAAACTCATAAACAAGCATATGATCTAAAGTTCTTGCTTAGGTGATGAATCTTTTCATTGATGGCTCATGAAAGGAAAATATGAACTTTGATTCTATCTCCTAGAGAAACTAAACTAATCAGCAATTAACACTTTGTTTTAGAATATCTAAATGATTCACACAAATTCAAACTTACAAGAGAAAATTGATAGCAAACTTCTCAAACAAACAGTGAATCAAAAGGTTCTTTCTTAGGTAACAAGTTTGTTCATTCCAAGATTATGAATTAGAGAGATGAACTTAAGAGCTTGTTTCCTGTAGCAATCAAAATAGTGATTAACAATCAAATCCAGTCACTCTTGAAACAAAAATCAATTCTCACTCTGTTCTATTCAAGAAAATCTTCTTTAGTACAAGGAACGGTCAGCATGACTGAGAGACTTCATTATAGAACATGAAAATGAGAGATAATTTCCTTTGGTTCCTATACCTACTGAAAAAACTACAATCACAAACTCAAAATAACAATATTTGTTTTTTAATCAATCCCACACATCAGATCCTTAAATGTTTCCCTACCGAAATAGAAAGGAAACTAACTTCTCACACTGATTCAAAAGAAAATAAATATGCATTGTAATTAAAATGCATTTAAAATCATTGAAAAAAAAAATTGTTAAATGTGCACACTCACACAATCACAAAAAGCATGTACAAGGAGCTTTACCTTATTTGGGATGGTGGGCCCTTGTCGAACCAACAAGGTACCTCTAAAATGATAACATACTAAAACGTTCTAATCATACCCAGAAATTGCACAACAGATCATCTATATTCCTTCATCTTGTAAATTGAATCAACAACTCATCATCTCGTACATCGAAACAATATGCATCATCTAGTTCTGATGACTTTCTTCATTACATTCATATGTATGTATATGTATCATATCTCCTATACAACATCCCTTATAAAGAAGGTGAGCCGATACGATCAAGATCTAAGGATAAGCATCAAACTGTTTTTTAAATATTACAATTGGTATTTACATCGAATATATAGGGATGGACTTCATCCTCATGACATGAAGTGCATGAGTGATGAAGTCAATCATGATCTTGAAAACTGATTTAGAGGCTTTGATCCAACTGATTTCTCGGAATCTTCAACTTCATACTCGTTCAACAAGCAATTTCTGGAAATAGTGATTTGGTATCGGAATATACATAAGATTTTGGTACCAGAACAGTGCAGACTGGTACCAGAATATAACAAGGTGCGCTGGTACTAGAATAGCACAGGCTGGTACTAGAATATCATAGCAGACAGTACCGGATCAAAACTTCTTTGGGTACCAAAATGTTGAGGTACCGGAATAGACTGCTTAGGAGTCAAACAATTAGGATTATACAAAATCAAGCATTTTAATCAAATAAACTCAAGAAAATTAAACAAAACATGCCTTAATCATAAGTTACCTCTTATGCACATGAACAAGGTCATCAAGTGTATTTATGGAGGAAATAGTCTATTATATACACATAGCATAGGTAAAATAGGCTCAGATAGGGGGTAATAGAGGGTATTAGAAGTGTCAAAATGGAGACTCAACACTCTATTTATGGCTTTTGTGGGATTTCCCATCCACTTGCTCATCATCCCTGGCTCAGTTGTTATTTATACTTGTTCCCTCACCACCCTTGCGGTATGCCTGGATCCTGCTAAGCGCATCTTGGAATCCTCTTTATGCTCAGATTACCCACTGTGAGCCCTGCATCTTGGCTCACGAGACTCTGTCTCCACCCCCTTTTAGAGCCCAGTATATCCCTGGGCACCTTCACAACCCCCCAAAGCAATCTTCTAGCCAGCCTCAAAACTCCCGAGTTTCTTCGTTGATCTCTGCCCTTATAGTTTACCTCCCACCTAGAAGACCTCCCTCACCCCTACAAGTTTACCTCTCGCCTTCCCCCCTACAAGATAGCATCACTCTTTTCCTCTCGTGGCTCTACCCTTTCTCCCTGTAGTTTCATCAAGGAATTATCAGGTTCGGTCAATCCTCAGCAAACGATGCAATGCAACAAGAAAATAAAACTCATGGGGACTTAGGAAGCTGGCCAGAGGATGATTGGGAAGTGGAATGTGGAGGATGTAGCAGTATCAGAGTTCAAATGGGCACAATGAATTCCAATTGATCATTCAAGATGGAAACATTATCCCAACATTGATTCCTGATTAGTAAACTCCAGGACGAAAGAGACGCCCAGCACAGTCAGATTGAATCCAACCGCCTAAATATAGAGATGTTGCAGCAACGATTAGACCAGCTAGACATCTCACATGCACCTCTGGGCAATCCAGGCAACTAGCCAAGACATTCCAGGAATGCTCAATCGAATTCAGTCAATAATGTCCCTGATTTGAACGAGCCACATCCAAAAATCATGGTGGTCATGCAGCATGTAAAGTTTGAAAAGGAAAACTAAGTTCTAGTCTCTGTATGTTTTGTTGAATAATACATATCAATGGTATCTTTTTCTAGAGCTATCCCATAAATTCAACTTTCAGAACTTTTGAAAATCAAGGGTTACTCTCTAAAATCTATTTCAATCCCCACTTTTGTAAAAACCTCTCCTTAAGAGGGAAAACTAGGTGGTCTGTACAGACCTTTTTATGTAAAACCAGTGGATTCTTCCACACAGATAATACAATTTTGCCAGTTTTTGTTAAAAAAAAAAATATTATCCAAATTCTATGGCATATATTTGTTATGTACAAGTTGTGTGGATACCACGCTATGTCGTATATTTTATATGAGTATATGCATTGGACAATGTAGTTTGTAAGAAAAAAAATTCAGAAGAATTAAGATTCATTTGAAAAGAATGTCATTTAGAAAAAGAATCCATGAGAAAACATTACTTACAAATTGTGTCGCTAGCTTTGCTGGTCTGTTTTCTCAATTCCGCTTCCTTTTTCTGCTCAATTTGATAGATCTATAGGAAACACTTCTCTGTTCACCTTCATTATTTGGATTAGGAAATTTCCTCAATTTTTTTACTCCCAATTTCAATATTTGGGATGGATATTTGTGTTCTTGATATTTCTATATATGTGTGTGTGATTAATAACCACACACTTCGAAAGAACAAGTTTACAATCTATATTATCACTCCACGTCATCATTTTTTCACAATTGTGTGTATTCAATCAATCATCATTTCGTCTCGGTTCATACTTCTTTTATCCATTCTCATCAACATAAATTTTTGATTGATCACATAGATCATGTGGTGTCATATATCGACATACCAATATTACCACCTTGTTTCAGAGGAAATATTTTTCATTGCAAGTGATGTGATTCTCAACACAATTAAGAAGTTCTTCGTAATCAATCATAAGATCAGATTGAAATATGTGTTGCATGTCTTTTAATAAATGATGATCATCAACATTGATTCTAACTTAAATATTTCTCTAATGTCGATCATGTGGATTCATTACATGTACACATCTATCAAAATATAGTTTTTCATATATAACTTGTGCGGGATCGTCCAGGTTCAATGTGCCCATGTTAGGAACATTTTTTATCCATATAAAATGATTGACATGTGGAGATCCATGATGTTGCCACTCATAGTGGCACCAATAATCTATAGCTTAACAAAACTGATAAAACATTTCATCTTGAAACATTGTATGCATTAAGTGCATATAATGTGCTACAATATGAGGATTATCAATTACATTTTGACATCTCCATATCTCTGCTTCCCCTGGATCTATAGGAATTGTACTGAGCATCAATTTATGAAAATCTGGCCACTTCATATATGTTGCACTTAATGTGAAGAATATTCTTGGACACCCAATCTATTATTCAATTCAGATAACTTGGTATGACACTTTCTCTAGTATGCATGTGTACATGTTAGTAAAGATCCAATTCACATTAATCTTTCTACAAGTCGTGAATCTGGAATATTTTGTAAATTTTCTTGTAACTCCTCCCTTGTTGTAGGTAGATCTTTCATATTGCTTTTGCAAAAAATGTATAGGAATCCTGAGTGTGATATATCATGATGATATTAAGTAAAAAATATCTAAAGCGGGGGTGCCTTCCAAACCTATTCTCATGATATCTAAGAATATGTTTTGCATACTCATGAAGATGGAACTTTTCATTCATGGTTGCAACCAATCGTCTTCACCTCTTTAGAACAATGTTGTAAATGCCATATCAAATAACCATCAATGTTATACTCATTGATCGGAGATGAGCCAATGCCAGGTCAATTAAGAACTTCATTCAATCCACCATTTGTGTTATGTTCCTTTGCATTACCGTTATTTTCCCAAGATTGAATAAGATCAATATCCCATGTTGAATTCAGAATCTTTGTTGCAAAGAAGATGTTTGTAAGTCATCTAATGCATCATTAATCCCTGGTACCCATTCTAACATTGAAAATCCAGTGTCAATGTCTATCTCTAGTAAAGTAACAAAATTAATCATATGTTATATTGTTATCATACAATATGTAGTTTGGGTAAAGACCATCTCAAACACAAAGTATGGGACACAACTAGGAACAACTATAATTGTCACCTTAATAGATGTCCCCCTCATTTTAGTGAAGGATAAATCCAATAGAAGGGAGTATTCATGGGTGACCCTAGGGGGGTTGAGATGAAAAGTGATCAGAGGATTCCCCTATAGGTCAAGGTCAAAATATGGAAAGAGGCTTGAGATATATTCTTATGAGATGGTAAATGGTTACCAAAGTAGTGTACTTGTAAAACATGGTTAGACCTACCTAGAACAAGACAATTTATGAAGATTTAAGCCTCAAAACCAAAGGGGAATCAACAAGAAACCTTGTTGTCCCTAAATTGTAGTTGTTTGGAAGTATATATCAGCAATAAATAAGTTATGTAATTTGGAAAATTAACCATCAAATCAAGTGAAATATGTTGTAAATAAAGCTAGCAACAAGTAGATAATCTTTCAATGATTAGAGCAATACTTTGATAGCAATTAGAGGGTTGTTACGAAGTGTTATCATAAATATTTTGTAACAAACTTATGGTTGTAGCAAACTATTGTTGCAGCGGAAAATTATAGCCACTAAAATCAACAAGTAATCCACCCAAACAATAGTTTATTACCAGTAGAACAATTTACAAGGCTTATAAGTGAATTTCAGCAGTACAAGAGTGAGTAAAAGAATGAAAGAGGATGAGTTCGTTGCATCCCTATTGGTTGTAGATTAAATTTTATTTCAATAGCTATATCACTTGGCCAATCAAGATGCCCTTAGGTAACAATATATCTTAGAGCATGTAAAATCAATTTCCAAACATAAACGATTCAATCTCCTTGATATCACGTTTACCAATGCACAATATTCAATATCCAATGCAAGAAAAACTAGTACCTCATCTATTGAGTTATGGATTATTTTGTTTATGATCTAGAGTTTATTACTTCTCTAGGGATGTAATCCCTTTTACTCCTGTTTAAGGATAAATCCGTAAGTGCGGACACAAACCGATCTCCCTAGATCCACCTGGATCTAGAACAAAACATGACAGAATATACCGCTTTCACTAGATCTAAAGTATTGAATGGACAAGAGAAAAAGGATGATGTACTTACTTTATAAAAGCTTTCCTTAGATCTCTGTTGTTCCTCGCTCTGCTACGATGCTCTTGCGTCGTCCAATCACAACAACACAAACCAATCACAGCAAAGACATTAATATATTCAAAACCCTAGACTATACATGTGATCAAGGAATCATGTAATAAAGTAGATCTAACTTTATGGGAAAGAAA
>JASDQU010030349.1:10284-22392 GCA_032191745.1 Picea mariana | reverse complement strand
CCACTCTCTCTCCAGCCCCTTTATTCCCCCTATCATCACTCTACGATTTCCTTGTCTAAGGAGGAAATAAGCACAGAGGGAACCTACAAACCGCTTGCAGGATGGAATCTAGCCCTTCCAGCCTAGAGAGGGCTCTCTCACATATTTTGAATGAAATTAGAAGCTAGGTCTTTAGTAAATGAGAAAATTTATGAAGTTGTTCATCTAAGGAAGAGGAAATCCATTGGGATTGGAGTCCAAATGATGAAAATGATAAATATCAGTTATTGGTGATGAGTGTTCTAGGGAAGAAAGGCAAGATAGATAATGTTCTACAGTGAATATATTAGTTATAAGATGGTAGTGGAAATGAGGAAATCAATAAATCATTATACCAAGAGAATCTAGCTATGAATGATTTCTTGATATAAATTTAGAGGAATAATAGACAATGACAAATTTCTATGAACAAAGAACCAAAATAAAGATGAATTATGAACATACAATCTGAGCAAATGAATGAGTATTTCATTGTATGAATTGGAGCATCAAACAAAAGGATGAATTTCAAAACATATGTCTCAGTTCATAYACTAKAAKACTTATACAAAAATGAAACTAATATMCACAYAAGAAAAACATACTGCAAAACAMCATCATCAAGAATCTTTGCTRTGAAATCACTATGYAYTTMTGCACTCGTATTTTTKTTAATKCTCAAAAATTGGATACAAAATKCACAAAGMRRTMTTCTYTAAMTCAYSAGCCAACCCTGRRCTCATGTGKCTCCATAATATATATAAAAAATCATCTCCTATCCTTMTAAATTAGAATTCRTCTACCTATCTAAATTAAGGTACARTTKCAAAATATTTGGCAACAATATCTAAACTAATTTTTTAAAAGGAAGGAGTCAACTTTGACTCATTAATTACATCATAACCACTTGACAAAAAAATGTTTGAATCCATAATTTGGTGATATTTGACCTTGGAGCTCGTTGAAGATGAATTGGAATATCTTTTGACCTGTCCATGCTAATATGGACACTCTTTGGATGCTCTGTCATAGTTTCACAACAAGGTTGTTGCGCTATAGTAACCTACAAGAAATTTGGCTTGGTGAAATTCTGGAAAATATACCTCAAATATCATTTCATATCTTCCAAACCATGATAGTTATAAAAAACAGGAGAATTTTTTTTGTTGTGGGGTCTGTTCATGACAAAAAACTCTTTTTTTTTTTTAAATCCTCTCCATGTTCTCAAAATCTTTGATGAAAGATGATGACTAAAACAAGAAATTATTAAATGCTTAAATATAAAAAAATGAGTTGTAAAGATTCATTCAAATCTCCAAAAATATGACACCTGTTGCAAATGTCAGAGAGGTTGTTATTATTGGGTCCATTCTTTATGAAAACCTTTTTAGGTATTTCAAAAAATCTCTCCAGGTTTTAAAAAATCGATCTTGAAGTTGACCACTAAAATAGTGATTTGTGCAATGTGTCGTGCAACCCGTGCACAACGTGATTGAAATTGAGGGTTTTGGAAGGGAAGTTTGGTGGGATTGATGTTGAATGGATTTAACATAAAAAATTAAATTAATTTGAACCCAAAAAATAACTAAAACCTTCCTCAATAATCATTAAATTCACAAGTGGATGCTTTGACAACTGAGTAACATGTTTGTAGAGAAAGTGTTTTTTGACTCTTTGAACACCATTTTAACTAATGCATGGTGAATTTTTGCGGATGAAATTGAATAGATATTGACGAGGAGAGTCAGAACTATTTCAAAAACACCAATAGGCTAATGGATTTGACAAAGAGGAAATTTACATGTGATAACATGGGCTCCAATGGGTATGGCATCCTCCCTACGAGACGACAAAGAATCCTAAGAATGGTGCATGATCCATTGGGATGATCCCAAAAATAAATACTAAAATTTGCAAAATAATGCTTCTTTGAACTGTGACCTTCTCCAACTGAAGAAAAAGTTCTACCCAAACTGAAAACACCGCACACCAAGATTAAAGACTGAAAGAAAGCATGCCCAACAAGCTTACTGATCACATCTACCTACCCTAAGCTTCCACATAAGCTACGTGATCAAGTAAATGAAAAAAACCAATGAAACTATGTAATAACTTTGTCAATTGTTCCTCCTCATAGTTCTTCAAGTTGCATTTGTAGTTTCTTCAACTATGGTGTACTCATTTTGTAGGGAGTCTTGGATATTGGAGCTACTCCAAGAATCAAATTTATAGAGAAATCAATATATCTCTTTGGGGAAAGTCCTAGTATATCTTTAACCACATCCTCAACATATTTCAGGACTAATTGATCGTCCATATTTGGCACCTTATCCTTAGGTTCTTCCTCCATATGAGTTGCAAATAGTTAACAACCCTTCCTGTAACACTTCTTCAGCTGCATCTCTCAGATCTCTCGGACAGTAACTACCCTAGGAATTCCTTGAAATTTTCTTGGGTTCCCTTCCTCATTCAGGTAAGTAAATTCCTTGTTATGACTATCTAATATGGCATGGTGTTGGTCCAACCAATCCATACCAATTATACAGTCATATGAACCCAATGGAAATATTTTCAAATCTTTCTTGGTACTTAGCCCATTCACGTCCATTGGACATGATTTCATGATCTCAACAACTTTTCTCTTGCCTCTTGTAACCAGCTATGCCAACCAATATTTCTCATGACAACTTCTTGGAAATTGAAATATTTACACTACCTTAGGATCTTTATAGCTATGAATAGCTCCTGAATCTATTAAAATAGCAAAGGAATGGTTATCGATCATACCTTCTACTTCAATCATGTGTGATTGAAACTGGGATTGCTTGTTGTCTAGGGCTACATAGATCCTTGGTACACTTCTTCCCATGTCCTGCACTATTTTCTCTTGTTGTACATTGTGGAAATATCTCACTTTGTCACTATTTTGATGACAATATATATACTTATGGTCTTCTTGACAACCCCAACATTGAATGGGTGTCTTCCTTGGCCTTTTCCCACCTACCTCAGCCATTATGTGCTCTCTAAAAGAATGATGTCGTTGAGGACTATTTCTCAAAAATGATGTCTTGTTCCCCTTCTCCCTTTGTTCCCTCTTAAACTTCTTCTTATCTTCCTAGGCTCTATGGAAATTAGGATTTCCTTTATGTTGATCGTATAAGCACTTGGATCTCGTTATGGTTTCCTTCAAAGTATTAGGATAATCATATTGAATCTTCTCATTGATAAAGGATGGTAGCCCACTCAGATACCTATGAATATTAACAGTCTCATCCTTGATGAAGGATACATACTTCAACATTTATAAAAATATTCTTTCATACTCATCAATGGTCATGCTTCCCAATTTTATTTCAAAGAACTATTTCCTATTTTTGTGATAATACCTCTTGGTTAAGTATTTCTTCTCAAAATTATTCTTGAATTCCTTCCATGTAACATTGTTCTCTATGATGTGATGCACTTGCAAAAGATGATCCCACCGCATGGATGCCTTTCCTTTCAGCTGGAAGATAGAAATTCTTCCTTCTGCATGCGAAGAATACTTATGTATTTGGAAATATTTTCTCATTCCCAATATTCATGTATCAACATCTTCATATTTCTTTTGCTCTCCATCAAAGGTAGGAGGTTTGATATTGCTCATTTCTCCTTTAAATTCATCCACCCTATACCTCCTATGCTTCATGATAGGGGATGGAATTGAGCTCATACGGGTTTAGTCAGAAGTTAATTCCTGCGTTGATCAATTCAAACCAGTGGTGTAATGCCAAGAGGTTGCGTGACACAAAGACATTGGTAGCAATATGAGGGAGGTTATGTGATATCCTGTTGGAATTCCTTTGAGAGTGATGATGATGTATGTTATCACTCCTTGATCTCCCTTTTCCCTCAGGGGTCCCATGGTTTCCTGATTTGCTGGAGCCACTCTCCTTATCCACCTTATTTTCAATTTTGTCTAGGATTTTCATTAACTTCATATTGAAATATTCTTGTTGTTATTTGGCTTTCATAAGCATTTCATTGTACTCCTTGTGGATTTGGAAACATGTCTGCAATTTTCTGATGGTCTTAGCCATATTTATTTCTTCCTCCTTTCCTCCTCTATGTCCATTGGATTCGATTCCTTCCATACCCAACTGGACATTCATCCCTCTAATTTCATCTTCTTGGTTGTATACTATCTATGTATCATTCATCCCTTTGTACTTTGTGATAAATTTGTACCATTTCGATAGTTGTTAATTCTTCAAAAAATGTGCAGCCAAAAGAACTTTGTCATGCTAACTATTCTTAATAATCTCATGAAAACATGAACCATTCTGATTCATTAATATATTAAAATTATTTTCTGTGAATTTGCTGAGAAATTGACTGTTCAAATCCAATTTATGGGTGAACATTTATCTTCTACTATTCAATACCTTTCAAATGCTTTCTTCCATGCTCAATTCTGAGTTTTGAGCAGGAAGTTATGGATACTTGAACAATTTTTCTTTTCATTGATGCAATCCCTGTACATGGATTCTTCCAAATCAAAGTCGACTTAGCTCTTTCATATGTGTTGGATCCATTTTCTAAGTTTAAAGGCCTTATTTACTTCATTAGGTGTAGGTCTGTACAAATCAAAAACCCCACGGGATCCTTCTCTAAGCCCTTCTCTATTTTAAAAAATAATTTTCGAGCACCAACCCTTTTTCTTCCACCCCCAAATGCATGTGACCACAGGATGTGATCAAGTGCTAGATGTAAGAAACTTATCCCATGCTTCGAGCCTCTAGGGATCCATAACTTCAGGATTTATAGGTTTTTCTTTCACCTCACCCCATTTTCTCTGAATGCAGAAGTGGCGAACTTCCGAACAACTGCCTCTTCATAGAGTTGAAGCTCTAAAATGTCGGAGCTTCGGGCTTTGGAAGATCTTTCTCCTGCACACTTATAATATCCTGAACGCCAAATTTCTGAATACTCGAAGGACATATGATCGATAGTCCTCACTCCCTATCTAGATCAACAATCAACATGAGATCCATTACTCTAGGCTTGGGGCCTTCTAAGGCTCCATACTATGCTTCCTTCCAAATTTATAAATGTTGAAACCATGAAGGGTTGATATCTATGGTCGACATTCACCTGTCGACGGATGGCTAGGATTGAATCCGTCTTTAGCCTTCTATACCTTAACACTTCGTAACTAAATACTTCTGGATCACCAAATCGAAAACCCCCCAGCATTCAAGAATCGACGGTCCATTCTCCTAGCCGATATCTATGGTGGATAGGAGCTCTGGGACTCCAGGCTTCGACGAATTTCCCATTAGAAGTTAAATTTTCTCATGAATGTCGAACTGGTGAACCACTAGAGTCTAGTCAGTAACAACACACTAAAGGATGTATGTGGAAAAAAATAGGGACTGGACACGTAGATATATCTGACTGCTGACACATGTCATTTTCCAATTGGCCCAATCAACATTTGAAGTGCTTGAAAAATGGTGACACGTGGCATGTATCCTGTATATCAAAGTCACCCTAGGTGACATCAGTAGGTTGTTTCACCACTATGACTTCTTGACTTCGGAGCTTCGGGCTCCACTACTTTGGAGCTTCATGCTTCAAGAGTTTTCTCTGTAACATCCTTCAAAACTTCCGAACATTGAACTACCGAATAGCTTCATGTCACTTTTGGTGACGTCATTAAGATATGTCATTTGGGAACTCTGGTACTTCGACACTCCGAAGCTTCAGGCTTCGAAGGATTTTATAAGTTCTTCCAACATTTCCCCCCCAAACGCTGAATGCCCAAACTTCTTAGCCTCCCGGGGTCCACGTAGTACAACTTTCATCAATCAAGGTGATAACACATGCACCCACCATCGAGTGACACATCTTAGGTCCCAATAAATAATAAGGTACTTTCAAAAGTACAAAAAAAAGTGACACATGGCAGAATTAGTGTAGGTCCACATCACCCTAGGTGACATCATCATGCCACATCATATCCAACACTTCAAGACTTCAGTGATTTCTTCTCATCGATACTTTTTCAAAACTTTCAAACTACCAAACCAGTCCACATCACCCCTTTTTCCATGATTTTGGAAATTCGAAAGATCTCTTCTCATCTGCACATTTTCAAAACTCCCGAATTTCCAACTGTCGAAAAATTGCTTCTCATTCCTTCGGGACTTCAGTTGTTTCTTCTCATCAACATTTTTTCAAAACTATCTACTATCGAGAAATTGCTTCTCATAGCTTCAAGACTTCATCAATTTCTTCTCCGTGCAATCTCCAATGGATTTCCACAAACACTGAATCGTCGAACCACTTGGGGAAATCCAACAAAACAAATTTAACATTTTGGTTCTAAACCCACGGTTACCGTGATCTTCCTTCTATGCTAACTTTCACGAACCACTATTCCTCATGAGCTTCTCAGAATGACCAAGGTGTTCTCTTGGCACTTAGGAACTCTCTGAAATTTTAATTTTGTCCCTCTCAAGAATAATTGCCTCTGATATTTTTCTTCCATAACCACTTATACGACCCAATTCCGACTCATTGTCAAAAATTGGGCTTTGATACCAATTTGTAACATACCCAGGTTTCCTTATTGGAGCATGTTGCTTCAAAAGAAACTGATTTGTTCAAGCTCTTATACCAATTTGTAACAGCCCCACCCTTTTTCTAGACAATGTCACATGAAATAAATACAAAACAAAACTTCTCACTCTTTTCTAATAATCAAACTTTCCATACCCAAGCATAGACCTGTTGGGATATGGAAGACATAGCTCTTTAAATAAAATCATACATATAAACTTAAACAACTAATATGCATTCTACTAATACACAAATTAAATGCAAAAATCACAACCATCTACAACAACAACTTATACAGGAAATATTATAAATTTCATTGCATGTACATAATACATAGCATAAAAATTAACATAGAGATGGTACTTATATTTTTATGAAAGAAAAAAATTGCGTGAAGAACTTCCACGAACCTCCCAAACTTAGACCATGCTTCTCCAAGATATCAACAACGGTTCACCCTGGAGCTAGGACTAAACTCCACAAAGGGTAAATGGAATCCTAGGCTAGGCTGAGACTACAAAAATCTGCACAATGCAATAGGAAGGATTCCCTCCAAGGATCCTACTTACACCCACCTCTCACAGATTCTCATTCCCCACATGCTTGTCCCACCCTGGGAATATACACCTTCATTGTTCTACAGTCCATCAAATTCTCCACTTCCCTTCCAAGGCTTCAACAACAGGTTGGATCAGAAATTCTTAGAGCTCTGTAGCTGCTTCTAGACTCCCTCTAGGAGAAATAACTTCCCCATAAATCTCTCTCACCTGGATAGAGTTGCTCATATTCCTTCCAACCTACTTCTTTAATCCACATGCATGACAACCCGCTTCTTCAAAACCACATGCCTAACAACCCGCTTTTTCAAAACCACATGCATAACAACCTATTTCTTATGTCCATCTTCTAAGTCAAATGAGTAACCACGGTAGAAAATCAGGTATGGGTTCTGGTAATCACAACAAGCCACACCAGTCTAGAGAAAAATGTGGGTAGCAACAAAAAAATGGCTAAGGTGTGATCTAGCTCAGGCACTACGCATTTGTGTTTTGCTTCATAGGAAAATGAGTTAGCTTCACGAAATTATAGGTTTCAGGGTTGCAGAGGTTAGCGATGGAGGAAATGGTTGGCTATATGAATTCTTAGTGTGAGCTCATGCGTGAGTGAGGATCATGGAAAGAATGACGAGTGAACCCCCATAGTGATGAAATTTCCCCATAAAAGTGCATCCACCTAGGTTGACACATGGTTGTCTTGGGAGATCATTCCACTCCACTTGGAGTTCGTTGCTTTCCCCGAAGGAATTTAGGATAATAAGGTTTACTTCCCCAAACCTTAGTATTTTTAGGAAAATATATTATAATCTTCCCTTGGAAAAAATCACTCTAGCTTATCTCCTTTTCCCAACCTCTCAGTCCCATCCTCTCAGTCCCATCCCTTTGCCTACCCAGTGGAGCTTAGTTCCCCATAAATATTTCTTTGTGGTTGGTCTACACGTAGTGATGTAATTATATTAATGATGTGAGTATTTACATATAAAAAATCAGGCTCACTGGCCTTCATTCACCATCAGTACTGAGATGGGGCCAAGGCACCTATACCCCTGAGGGTCCACAATGTGCCCTAGCTAGTACCCTTAGCATCCACCAAGAACTCAAGAGAGTTGAGTTCTTGAGTCCACAAGTGTAGCGAAAGGTTGTGTCATCCACTCATAATTTTAGAGAAAGGCGTTGTGCTTCATGCTTCGCGATTACGACCTCCAGCATGAAGGTCCACATGGTGGTCTTTCAACTGAAGGGGAGTGCACTTCTATGGTGGAAGACACTCCCGCCACTTTGAACATGGTTTTCGACGACATGTCATGGGAACTATTCGAGGAACGGTTCCAGGAGAGGTATCTTTCTAAGGAATTTTTGGAGTGTCAGCTCAATGAGTTCAATGCCTTGCGACAAGGTAATTGCATAGTGCCCAAGTACGAGGCCTATTTTGGAGCTGCTTCGGTATGCTCCACACCAAATTACCTAGACGCTTAAGGTCAATAAGTTTTAGTTTTTCCTTATTGTTAGAATTCGGCTTCTACTTCGGGTACCGAGAATACTGGACTGAATAAGGTGTTTTGGATTATGGGGAGCCACATCACCAGCATTACTGCCAAAGGAAGGGGCCAGAGCATTTGGATAAGCTGGACTGACTACCATGGGAGTTTTGGGCGAGGCCCATATGATTGATGCAATGGTGAATAACCGCCCGACATAGCACCAGTCGACTGTGCTTGAGATTTCAGGTACTGTCACTGACCAGACCCTTAGTATTTGAGTGATCCTGATGCTACCAAGATTTTTATCTCTGGTGTAGTGCTAAAAAGGATTAAGGTAAAGGAATTCAAACATGGTGAGTTTAGCTTTGTAGAGATGGCTTTGGGAGCCAAACAAAAGGTTTGAGGAAAGGTTACAGGATGTACCCTTAACCTGGGGGAGTTTGTCACCAGGGCCAACCTATACATCGCGATATTAGGATCTTATGGCATAATGATCATTATGGACCAGTTGGAATCACAAGAGGAGATACTCAAATTTAAGATGAAATGGTGGAGCTTGGTTGATGATGAGGGACATAGACGCATGATTGTAGGATGGAACCAGGGATTTTCCATGAGGTTCATCTCTTTCTTGTAGCTATAGAAGAGCATGCACAAGGGATGTAATATTTATACGATCTTTGCATTAAATGTGAAGGGAGTAGTGGAAGGTCTAGAACACCTTTAAGTGGTGAAAGAGTTTGAAGATGTATTTTTGGAGGAGTTACCTAGGATGTCGTCAGAGAGGAAATTGGAGTTTACTTTAGACCTAAAATCAGCGACTGAACCAATAACAATAATGCCTTATCGTATTTCGACCCCAGAGTTATAGGAGTTGAGAATGCAACTGAAGGAGTTGCTGGACCAGGGACTTATAAGTTCAAGTGTGTCACTGTGGGGTGCACCTGCTATTTTCATATGAAACAAAGATGGGTTGTGGAGACTCTTTATTGACTACCTTCAATTCAACAAGGAAACAATCAAGAATCAGTATCCATTGCCAAGAATTAATGATCTGTTTGATCAGATTAAGGGTGATACCATGTTTTCAAACATCGATTCATGATCAGGGTATCACCAGTTACGGATCAGGGAGGATGATGTCCCTAAGACTGCCTTTAATACGAGGTTTGAAATTTACGAGTTTACTATTTTACCATTTGGACTGACAAACACCCCATGGGTATTTATGAGTTTGATGAATGGGGTGTTCATTGACGATATTTTGATTTACTCTTGGACAATGGACGAGCATGACGAGCACTTGCACTTGGTACTACAATGTCTTCCAGAGCACAAATTGTATGGGAAATTGTCCAAATTCTCATTTTACCAATCGAAGATTCACTCCTTAGGGCATGTCATCTTAGGTGAAGGTATCGTCATGGATCCAAGAAAGGTTGAGGCTATTAGGGAATGGGCTATGCCAATGATTGTCCCGGAAGTGAGTAGCTTCATGGGTTTAGTAGGATATTATCGACGGTTCATCGAGGGATTTTCGAAGATAGAAAATTCAATCATGGAATTGTAGAAGAAGAAAAAGAAGCTTGTTGGACCAAGAAATGCGCGGAAGAATTTTGGAGGCTCAAAAAGCTATTGGAAATGACAACGATACTAAAGGTACCTGACATGGACACAGACTTCTTGGTATGCACTGACACATCCAAGGATGGATTAGGAAGATTCTTGATGCAAGACGGTCTATTGATCTCTTACATCTCGAAGAAGTCAATAAGGCATGAGGAGAACTATGCAACACATGATTTAGAGTGGTTAGCAATGGTTTATGCCTTGAAGGTTTGAAGACACTACCATGTTGGACAAAATTTTGAACTAACAATGGACCACTGTGGACTACAACACATCTTTACGCAAAGCGACCTGAACATGCAACAACAATGTTGGTTAGAATTGCTTAGTTAGTATGAATTCGAGATTACTTACATAAAAGAAACAATGAACAGAGTGGCAGATGCGTTGAGTCAAAGACCAAGCATCTTTTCGGTGTTGCCGTTTCAGACAAATCTACATGAAAAAATTCTAACTTTACCACGTGACGATGACTAGTACAAAGAGGTCAAGGATTTTATGGGACAAAACACAATGATGGTACCAAGATTTGAAGCATTTACATTTGACAAAGATGGATTATTGAGGTTTAAAAATTGGCTTTTCGTACCACCGAACGACGAGTTGATGAGCTCGATCCTAAATGAGGCTCACAGAGTAGTGTACATAGCTCACCCAGGAGTCACAAAGATGAGGGTTGACCTTTCCATTTTTGGTGGATAGATAGACTTATGATATTATGATACATATTATTTCAACACTTATATATTGTAAAACTTAGGGATGAATTTTAGACCAAGAGGGGGTGTATGTAACATCCCACTCTTGCCCACCTTGAGCGTACTTATTCATTGAGGACACATGCTTGCAAGTGATCCGGATTATTATACTATTGGGCATTTGATTATGATATGAGGCATTATGGATATGATGACATGTTACTTTTTTGTATTGATATAGATAGGTGTTATTGACTTGGTTTTCCTGAGTATGTAGGATTTTGGACCTCGAGGATGCAGAGGCATCGATGAGACCCTTGGACTCCGGACTGAGTCAGGGAGTGGACTATTGGGGTTTGATTGTTGTGTATATGACCTATGCACATCTAATTAGATGTTATGATTATGAATTTTGTTTCTAACATGATCCATTGATGATGCAGGCTGACGATATCTTACCGACCTGATTCACATGTGGAGTAGAGGGGTCACACATGACTATGAAAGGCATTGAGGGAGATGTGTGGAAAACATCCCTGCCACAGCCTAATTTCACTCCTATCATGGCTCAAACTGTAGGTTAACGATTACCTATTTTGAGAAGACCCACAATGTCATGAGGGAAGACTGCGACAATCGCTCACGATGATTCTAAGGGGCACGCAATAAGGCATGGGCCTTATTCCTTAGAGGCCATTAGTCTCCCATAAGATCACGTGGTGGAGTATTGAATCCAGGGGTTTTTGATGTCTAACAAATCAGTCAAGAGGCGAGTGGCACCCTTGGAGCACGTAGTGCGTCCTGAAGGGAACATCGCCCAAGAAAAATGAAAAGAGGCGAGTGACACCTTTGGAGAACGTAGTGCGTCTTAAAGGGAACACCGTGCAAGGGAAACAAAATGAGGCGAATGGCACACTTGGAGCACCTAGTGCATCCTAAAGGGAATGCCACGTTGTTAACTAATAAGATAATAAACCTATATGGGCTTAGAATGAATAACGTGATAAGAAAGATTTAAAAACAATTTCCCTAATAAAATGTTGCCCAACCTCGAAAATTAAAATCTAGGTCCAATGTTATATTTTTGGTAAAAAATAAAAATGATAATAATCATCATTA
>JASDQU010030349.1:0-10234 GCA_032191745.1 Picea mariana | reverse complement strand
CAAAAGTACAAAAATAAGTGACACATGGCAGACTTAGTGTAGGTCCACATCACCCTAGGTGACATCATCATGCCACATCATATCCAACACTTCAAGACTTCAGTGATTTCTTCTCAGCGATACTTTTTCAAAACTTTCAAACTACCAAACCAGTCCACATCACCCCTTTTTCCATGATTTTGGAACTTCGAAAGATCTCTTCTCATCTTCACATTTTCAAAACTCCCGAATTTCCAACTGTCGAAAAATTGCTTCTCGTTCCTTCGGGACTTCGGTTGTTTCTTCTCATCAATATTTTTTCAAAACTATCTACTATCGAGAAATTTCTTCTCATAGCTTCAAGACTTCGTCAATTTCTTCTCCATGCAATCTCCAATGGATTTCCACGAACACTGAATCGTCGAACCACTTGGGGAAATCCAACAAACCAAATTTAACATTTTGGTTCTAAACCCACGGTTACCATGATATTCCTTCTATGCTAACTTTCATGAACCACTATTCCTCATGAGCTTCTCAGAATGACCAAGGTGTTCTCTTGGCACTTAGGAACTCACTGAAATTTTAATTTTGTCCCTCTCAACAATAATTGCCTCTGATATTTTTCTTCCATAACCACTTATACGACCCAATTWAGACTCATTGTCAAAAATTGGGCTTTGATACCAATTTGTAACATACCCAGGTTTCCTTATTGGGGCATGTTGCTTCAAAAGAAACTTATTTGTTCAATATCTTATACCAATTTGTAACACCCCCACCCTTTTTCTAGACAATGTCACATGAAATAAATATAAAAAAAAACTTCTCACTCTTTTCTAATAATCAAACTTTCCATACCCAAGCATAGACCTATTGGGATATGGCAGACATATCTCTTTAAATAAAATCATACATATAAACTTAAACAACTAATGTGCATTCTACTAATACACAAATTAAATGCAAAAATCACAACCATCTACAACAACAACTTATACATGAAATATTATAAATTTCATTGCATGTACATAATACATAGCATAAAAATTAACATAGAGATGGTACTTATATTTTTATGAAAGAAACCAATTGCGTGAAGACCTTCCACGAACCTCCCAAACTTAGACCATGCTTCTCCAAGATATCAACAATGGTTCACCCCGGAGCTAGGACTAAACTCCACAAAGGGTAAAGGGAATCCTAGGCTAGGCCGAGACTACAAAAATCTGCACAATGCAATAGGAAGGATTCCCTCCAAGGATCCTACTTACACCCACCTCTCACAGATTCTCATTCCCCACATGCTTGTCCCACCCTGGGAATATACACCTTCATTCTTCTACAGTCCATCAAATTCTCCACTTCCCTTCCAGGGCTTCAACAACAGGTTGGATCAGAAATTCTCAGAGCTCTGTAGCTGCTTCTAGACTCCCTCTAGGAGAAATAACTTCCCCATAAATCTCTCTCACCTGGATAGAGTTTCTCATATTCCTGCCAACCTACTTCTTTAATCCACATGCATGACAACCCGCTTCTTCAAAACCACATGCCTAACAACCCGCTTCTTCAAAACCACATGCATAACAACCTACTTCTTGTGTCCATATTCTAAGTAAAATGAGTAACCACGGTAGAAAATCAGGTATGGGTTCTGGTAATCACAACAAGCCAAACCAGTCTAGAGAAAAATGTGGGTAGCAACAAAAAAATGGCTAAGGAGTGATCTGGCTCACGCACTACGCATTCATGTTGTGCTTCAAAGGAAAATGAGTTATCTTCACGAAATTATAGGTTTCAGGGTTGCAGAGGTTAGCGATGGAGGAAATGGCTGGCTATATGAATTCTTAGTCTGAGCTCATGCGTGAGTGAGGAGCATGGAAAGAATGACGAGTGAACCCCCATAGTGCTGAATTTTCCCCATAAAACTGCATCCACCCAGGTTGACACATGGTTTTATTGGGAGATCATTCCACTCCACTTGGAGTTCGTTGCTTTCCCTAAAGGAATTTAGGATAATAAGGGTTATTTCCCCAAACCTTAGTATTTTTAGGAAAATATATTATAATCTTCCCTTGGAATAAAGCACTCTAGCTTATCTCCTCTTCCCAACCCCTCAGTCCCATCCTCTCAGTCGCATCCCTTTTCCTACCCAGTGGAGCTTAGTTCCCCATAAATATTTCTTCGTGGTTTGTCTACACGTAGTGATGTAATTATATTAATGATGTGAGTATTTACATATACAAAATCAGGCTCCCTAGCCTTCATTCACAATCAGTACTGAGATGGGGCCAAGGCACCTATACCCCTGAGGGTCCACAACGTGCCCTAGCTAGTACCCTTAGCATCCACCAAGAACTCAAGAGAGTTGAGTTCTTGAGTCCACAAGTGTAGCGAAAGGTTGTGTCGTCCACTCATAATTTTAGAGCAAGGCGTTGTGCTTCATGCTTTGTGATTACGACCTCCAGCATGAAGGTCCACATGGTGGTCTTTCAACTGAAGGGGAGTGCACTTCTATGGTGGAAGACACTCCCGCCACTTTGAACATGGTTGTCGATGACATGTCATGGGAACTATTCAAGGAACGGTTCCAGGAGAGGTATCTTTCTAAGGAATTTTTAGAGTGTCAGCTCAATGAGTTAAATGCCTTGCGACAAGGTAATCGCATAGCGCCCAAGTACGAGGCCTATTTTGGAGCTGCTTCGGTATGCTCCACACCAAATTACCTAGAAGCTTAAGGTCAATAAGTTTTAGTTTTGCCTTATTGTTAGAATTTGGCTTCTACTTCGGGTACCGAGAATACTGGAATGAATAATGTGTTTTGGATTGTGGGGAGCCACATCACCAACATTAATGCCAAAGGAAGGGGCCAGAGCATTTGGATAAGCTGGACTGACTACCATGGGAGTTTTGGGCGAGGCCCATATGATTCATGCAATGGTGAATAACCGCCCGACATAGCACCAGTCGACTGTGCTTGAGATTTCAGGTACTGTCACTGACCAGACCCTTAGTATTTGAGTGATCATGATGCTACCAAGAGTTTTATCTCTGGTGTAGTGCTAAAAAGGATTAAGGTAAAGTAATTCAAACATGGTGAGTTTAGCTTTGTAGAGATGGCTTCGGGAGCCAAACAAAAGGTTTGAGGAAAGGTTACAGGTTGTACCCTTAACCTGGGGGAGTTTGTCGCCAGGGCCAACCTATACATCACTATATTAGGATCTTATGGCATCATGATCGTTATGGACCAGTTGGAATCATAAGAGGAGATACTCAAATTTAAGACGAAATGGTGGAGCTTGGTTGATGATGAGGGACATAGACGCATGATTGTAGGATGGAACCAAGGATTTTCCCTGAGGTTCATCTCTTTCTTGTAGCTATAGAAGAGCATGCACAAGGGATGNAGTGGAAGGGCTAGAACACCTTTAAGTGGTGAGAGAGTTTGAAGATGTATTTTCGGAGGAGTTACCTAGGATGTCGTCGGAGAGGAAATTGGAGTTTACTTTAGAACTAAAATCAGGGACTGAATCAATAACGATAACGCCTTATCGTATTTCGACCCCAGAGTTATAGGAGTTAAGAATGCAACTGAAGGAGTTGCTGGACCGGGGACTTATAAGTTCAAGTGTGTCACTGTGGGGTGCATCTGTTATTTTCATATGAAAGAAAGGTGGGTCGTGGAGACTCTTTATTGACTATCGTCAATTGAACAAGGAAACAATCAAGAATCAATATCCATTGCCGAGGATTGATGATCTGTTTGATCAGATTAAGGGTGATACCATGTTTTCAAAGATCGATTCATGATCAGGGTATCACCAGTTACGGATCAGGGAGGATGATGTCCCTAAGACTGCCTTTAATACGAAGTTTGAAATTTACGAGTTTACTATTTTACCATTTGGACTGACAAACACCCCAGGGGTATTTATGAGTTTGATGAATGGGGTGTTCATTGACAATATTTTGATTTACTCTTGGACAATGGAGGAGCATGACGAGCACTTGCACTTGGTACTACAATGTCTTCTAGAGCACAAATTGTATGGGAAATTGTCCAAATTCTCATTTTACCAATCGAAGATTCACTCCTTAGGGCATGTCATCTTAGGTGAAGGTATCTTCATGGATCCAAGAAAGGTTGAGGATATTAGGGAATGAGCTACGCCAATGATTGTACCAGAAGTGAGTAGCTTCATGGGTTTAGCAGGATACTATCGACGGTTCATCGAGGGATTTTAGAAGATAGAAAATTCAATCATGGAATTGTAGAAGAAGAAAAAGAATCTTGTTGGACCAAGAAATGCGCAGAAGAATTTTGGAGGCTCAAAAAGCTATTGAAAATGACAACGATACTAAAGGTCCCTGACATGGACACAAACTTCTTGGTATGCACTGACACATCCAAGGATGGATTAGGCAGATTCTTGATGCAAGACGGTCTAGTGATCTCTTACATCTCGAGGAAGTCAATAAGGCATGAGGAGAACTATGCAACACATGATTTAGAGTGGTTAGCAATGGTTTATGCCTTGAAGGTTTGAAGACACTACCGTGTTGGACAAAATTTTGAACTAACAATGGACCACTGTGGACTACAACACATCTTTACACAAAGCGACCTGAACATGCAACAACAATGTTGGTTAGAATTTCTTAGTTAGTATGACTTCGAGATTACTTACATAAAATAAGCAATGAACAGAGTGGCAGATGCGTCGAGTCGAAGACCAAGCATCTTTTCGGTGTTTCCGCTTCAGACAAATCTACATGAAAAAATTCTAACTTTACCACGTGACGATGACTGGTACAAAGAGGTCAAGGATTTTATGGGACAAAACACAATGATGGTACCAAGATTTGAAGCATTTACGTTTGACGAAAATGGATTATTGAGGTTTAAAAATTGGCTTTTCGTACCACCGAACGACGAGTTGAGGAGTTCGATCCTAAATGAGGCTCACAGAGTAGTGTACATAGCTCACCCGGGAGTCACAAAGATGAGGGTTGACCTTTCCATTTTTGGTGGATAGATAGACTTATGATACTATGATACACATTATTTCAACACTTATATATTGTAAAACTTAGGGACGAATTTTAGACCAAGAGGGGGTGTATGTAACATCCCACTCTTGCCCACCTTGAGCGAACTTTTTCGTTGAGGACACATGCTTGCAAGTGATCTAGATTATTATACTATTGGGCATTTGATTATGATATGAGGCATTATGGATATGATGACATGTTACTTTGTTGTATTGATATAGATAGGTGTTATTGACTCGGTTTTCCTGAGTATGTAGGATTTTGGACCTCGAGGATGCAGAGGCATCGATGAGACTCTTGGACTCTGAACCGAGTTAGGGAGTGGACTATTGGGGTTTGATTGTTGTGTATATGACCTATGCACATCTAATTAGATGTTATGATTATGAATTTTGATTCTAACATGATCCGTTGATGATGCAGGCTGACGATAGCTTACTGACCTGATTCACATGTGGAGTAGAGGGGTCACACATGACTATGAAAGGAATTGAGGGAGATGTGTGGACAACATCCCTGCCACAGCCTTATGTCACTCCTATCATGGCTCAAACTGTAGGTTAACGATTACCTAGTTTGAGAAGACCCACAATGTCGTGAGGGAATACTGCGACAGTCGCTCACGATGATTCTAAGGGGCACGCAATAAGGTAGGGGCCTTTTTCCTTAGAGGCCATTAGTCTCCCATAAGATCACCTGGTGGAGTATTGAATCCAGGGGTTTTTTATGTCTAACAAATTAGTCAAGAGGCAAGTGGCACCCTTGGAGCACGTAGTGTGTCCTGAAGGGAACATCACCCAAGAAAAATGAAAAGAGGTGAGTGACACCTTTGGAGAACGTAGTGTGTCTTGAAGGGAACACCATGCCAGGGAAACAAAATGAGGCGAATGGCACACTTGGAGCACCTAGTGCATCCTAAAGGGCATGCCACGTTGTTAACTAATAAGAGAATAAACCTATATGGCCTTAGAATGAATAATGTAATAAGAAATATTTAAAAACAATTTCCCTAATAAAATGTTGCCCAACCTCGAAAATTAAAATCTAGGTCTAATGTTATATTTTTGGTAAAAAATAAAAATGATAATAATCATCATTAAATATATGACGAAAAGGGGGTAAGAAACTTGATTAAATTATTAAAATCAAATGATTGAGGGATTTAAAATTTAAAAAAAAAGAAATGATTTTTTTGTTACACATGCTAATTAAAATTTATTAATTAAAAAGAAAAAGGAGAAAAAGATAATTTTCTACACTTACTAATTTGAGTTTAGATAAAAAGGTTAAGAGGGAAATTTAAAAGAATTAGGAAACTAAGGGGAAAAGGGGGAAACATAAAGAAAAAGGGAAACATAAGGAAAAAGAAGAATGACCAACTTAGCAAGGAATCTTGCCTTTAAGAACTTTCTAAATTGAACTCAACTAGTAAATTAGTAAGGGGGAAAGTCACTAAATTGTGTAAGGGAATATGGGGACACCTAGGAGTGATTCTAGGAATGCTTTTAGGTGGGTGAGGTAAATAGGAGCAATTAAATAGTTAATGAGATTAATTTCTGGTGCAACAAGGGGGATGGGTGACACATGTATGGGGAGGATTTTTTATGAATTAAATTATTGAACAATAAATTAAATGGGAATTTGGGAAAGAAGTGACTTAGAAATTAGATATAAAGGAGGGAGGAGGAGAAGGATGGATCTCTTCTGTTATGTGTAATGTTACACTGCAGAATTTTAGACTTGACTGACTTATCTTGTGCAAGTTGGGATACCCAACTCGGTGAGGAGTGGTAGCTCAGTCTTGCAAGGTGAGATGGGAGCTAGTTTTTATTTGGTTCAGTTTGCGTGGCCCCTTTGCGGCTTGTGGGGATAAGGGGGAAGAAGAGTACCCCTAGCATTGGCTAGGAGGTATCAGTGAATTCTCATCGATCGACAAGCGAGAGATGCATGGAGTGTGGGACAACGAATCAGAGTGGATGGCTTGGGCTACGATACGCATGATCTTATTCAGTATGGTAGACTATTACTGACTTTATGCTTTCATCTCTATACTTTTAACTATGTAAATAAGGTGTTTGACTTAGAATTTTAATTGAGAACTTAAATTTCCCCATAGCCTTAACCTTGCCGCTTGACTTGACTCCCTTGGCATTCAATCCCTAAATGTCATGACTGTCCTATTGATTTTAATTGATTTTTATAAATATTTTATGCTTGGTCCTTGTCCTCATCCTTAGTTCGTTAGTCCACGCCTAAGAAGTCGGCCATGAGCCGAATCGACGATCGTCACTTTGGTGCATAGTGACCTATAGATTCTAATTCCCTACTTTTATATGCGTGGATGATGAGGAAAGGTTCTTTCCCAACTTTCTACCCCTGTTGATTGTTTCCGGTTGATGGCTTTTCTTGCACCCTGTTGCGATTGATTACCTCCATGATTGTTTTTCCTTTCCGGCGGTGAACCACTTATTATCCTCTACGCTTGAACTTTGCATTTTGATGCATTCCTAGTGAAGTAACTCTATGTTTTCATTACCTCTCATGGAAATTTAAGTCTGTGTTTTTCATGAACTATTCCTCTGTGTTTTTAATGGATGATCTCTATGCTTAATGAGATGATCCTATTCATTTTTAATGAATTATTCCTCTATGTTTTTAATGATTCATCTCTACGTTTGATGAGTTCATCCTCTTCATTTTTCTCATAAGTTGATCCTTTCATTTTTCTCTGTCCTTCCTCAATTTATAAACTCGAGGTATCTTGGAATACTTAACTCTGCGATTCTCATTTTTTTTTACTGCTCCTGCTCCTCAATTTTATTGGCATCAAGCCCAACCTTACTCCAGAATTCACCCCACTTTTGATTTGTAGACTCTATGCAAATTTGAATATCATAGAAGAAGATTAGTGTCCAAAGAAGCGATTTAATATACATTAAACTTATGAATGGACAACTAACTTAATATTCATTGACACAAATTTTTACATGTAAGGCTGACTGCGAAATTGATACTTATTTACATCAATTGAAACATTCCGTGTGACCACATAGGTAACTAGATATACAACTAAATTATTTTATTTATATAGACAACAGACTTTATTATTATTGGACAACTATTGGTTATACCTAGCGATTTTGGCCATTTCAAGACTGAAATTCGTGGTTGTTTACCTGGGGATTTTGGCCATTTTAAGACTGAAATATGTGGTTGTTTACATGCGTTGAATGATTTTGCATTTATTTATTACCTGCATTGAATGTGTTGTCATTAATTATTACCTGTGTTGGGATATATGATGCGTTGGGTGTATGATCATGTATTACTGCATATTTATAAGTATAGATGAGATAGAAATCCATTTGTATGACAACACTTATATTTAGATGACATCCCAAGTTAATAGATTTAAATAGTGCATAATAGTGATACCCAAGCTATATATTTAGGCAAGGATTTCTTTGGAGGAATAAAACAACCAGCGACTAATCGGAGTTACAGAAACATTCAGACACGAATTGCATAATTTAGACAGTGAACATATATTTATATCTACGCCATATTGATCATGTAATTACTCCACGATTCCATCATTTAATGTCTATGTCCCTCGGCAATTTACTGCGTTTTTCTTGTAAAAGCGATTTAATAGATTGTTTCAATACTTTTTTTTAGACTGCATTTCATCTTGTTTCTAGATAACAAGTAACTCATCTTGTGTACTACATTTTTCTCTGTAGGTTAGCAATGCCTTTAATGTACAATTGAAAGACAACGTTGTATGTGCAATGTCAACATTTATGTGAATGAGGGATTATGCTAGGAAACATCCTTTGGTGTGTCAACATTGGGGATAGCATTATGAAACAATGTGTTTTGATTATCCTGTTAGCTCCACATTCGCATGTATTTACTAGACTGTGATACCATACCCCAAATCGACAGCATCAACGTATCAAACTATATAAGCAAGGACCTTCAAGAGACATCAAGTTTTAATTAAAAGAGAACAAATTCGAATATTGATAGCAATTTAACGATAGAAAATTATCCCTTGCTATATTTTTAGTGATTGTGATTTAATGATTGTGATATTTCCAGTATTGATATAATGGTATGGATAGCATTTAAGTGTAGTGAGATCATGATAGTGAGTTAATGATTGTGATATTTCTGGTGTTGAGATAATGAGATAATGAGATAATGATTGTGATTTATGTACACATAGATAACGTTTTTAGTGATGACATCATTTATATGTTGGATAATGTTATTATATTGATATTGTTATGCTAGAAAACCCTTCATATGATGTCATCCTAGATATAGTAGAAAACAATATTATATTATCTTAAAGGTAGGTTTCCTAATTGTCCAGTTGAAAAACAACAAATTCCTCTTTAGGAAATTACCCTTCCAATGTTGGATTTGGAAGATAGTTACACTAAGATAATTGTTGGTTATGATTATTTTAAGGTGTATCGGGACTCGTATGCTACAAAAGAATTCATGGAAAAATAATTTATTTTGTTATAGGAATGTTATGGTAGTCAGGTTTCCTTGCGTATTATGGACTTGTCGATTGGGGCTTGGGTCAGTCATCCTGTGGTTCGACAGTGCCCTCGGTCTCCTGACACGTTGAATCCTTCTGGGATATTGGTCTAGATATGCCATGTTGCACCTTAGTTACTGTCACTCCTATCGCATGGCGACAACATGATTCCATATGAGGGGATCATTGTGTGCCCTAATGAGTAGAGGCAAATGATAAATTGGCTGAAGCCCGTGTTGTCCGTTGTGGGTGTTTTTCATTGTAGTTATTTTTGGCACTTTCGTGGTAACGCCCTCATGCATTCGGTTGTGTGCCTTAGAGATTCTAGTGACTGGTTGTCAAGGCTATTGTGTCAGTATTGCGAATGATGTCCCTTAGCTTGTAGGCATGGTCATGTTT
Source organism: Picea mariana (assembly GCA_032191745.1). NCBI lineage: Eukaryota > Viridiplantae > Streptophyta > Pinopsida > Pinales > Pinaceae > Picea > Picea mariana. The sequence goes on along the minus strand of JASDQU010030349.1, from coordinate 249 downwards.
GTGTTGGGAGAGTAGTCGTTTCTCCTTGTTATTTTATGCATATTTCGCCCATATTCTCTTGTGACAGTGCATGGAGTCATAGTTGTCTGTTACTTGTTTGACGGGTGTGGTTCTCTCCATCAGGTGTGTTTTCTAGTTGTAATTGTTTTTGTCATCATGTTTATAAATAAATAAATAAATCGCAGTTTGTGCTTCGCTTGTAGTCATAACAAGGGGTCGTTACATCCCTCTCTCTCTCCCCCCCACACC
>JASDQU010030348.1:412-14729 GCA_032191745.1 Picea mariana | reverse complement strand
GGCTAGAGACTTTTCCACTTGTGTTGCTTGTAGATCTGGAGAATACTGTAGATCTGAGCGTGGAAAACTCACCAAGGCTTGGAGAACCTGATAGATCAAAAACGCTAGAGCAAACTTGGCCTTAAAACCTCAGATCTGAGTTGGCCGAAATTTTCTGCAAAATTGGGACGATTTCTGCAACCCTGAAAAGAAATGCTTGTAACAGTTGATGGAGAGCTCTGATCCAAGGGCATTCAATGGGGTTTGATACTCCTTTCAGAGGGCTACTAAAAACCACTTAACGCCCTGAGAAATTCTGCCTCTAACCTCTAGATCGAAACCCTCAAAGATTTCGTTGCAGGCTTTGTTTCTGCAGAACATGGTCGAAATTTTCTTGATGTTAGATCTCTGCAATAAATAAAATATACCCTGAGCATTCTATGTGAGATGATGCGCTAGGGCAAGGGATTTTCAATGATGTTTGGATCGAGCCAAGATAACACCTGTAGCCTGAGATATGAGCAAAATAGACAAGTTGTTGAAACCCTAGATGAGTGCTGGAAATTGCTACAGATCTGAACTATGTATAGCGAAATAGTCTTCTTGTCCTTTTATGGTTTTTCCTATCCTTTAGAAGCATCCAGATCTAACTTCTTGTTAGGTTAAGTCAAACTTCTAGAAGCATTAAGTCTTCTTGGGTTAAGTCGACCTCTTATCTTCTTGGGTTAAGTCGATCTTCTAGAAGCACCAAGGGGGTCATCACTTAAGTTGTTATATCCTAGGCATGAAGTTCGACCCCCCCTCCTTTTAACAACTTAATTGCACTTTAATATAACACTATAACTTAGGCTTTTAGCCTTTTAATTCTCCATTGACACTTTAACTTTAGTCTCTAGGACTAAGTACAACATTTGTAAGCACATCTTGTTCTTCTCTCAACCTGCATGGTCCTCGACTGCTCATAATTACTTCATTACATTAATAAGAGGAAAGATCTTTATACTTGTGTGGTCATTTGACCCTCCTACTTGGTCATATGCTAAAGTGAGACTAAGAGTGGCCAGCTCCTAGAAGATCACAACAAAGACCAGGAGGTCATCTCACACATCAATCTAGCTCACAAGACTTGTACGTTTGTCCAGACTCCAAACTCTTGCTAAACTTTACCTTGACTTTTGCACAAGGCTCACAAGGTTTCTTGCAACATGTCCTTCATCCTGACTCTTGTCTTGGCTCACAAGGTTTGTACATTAACCTTGACTATTGCCATGACTCACAAGACTGGTTGATTCTCCAAATCTCCCCGGCTAGCTTCAGGGTGGCCACTTAAGGCCTCTCATTGGAGAATGTCTCCTGATGTTGCTATTTTTAACACTCCCTCTCAGCGAGGGAGGCATTCTCTGCAACTCCAAGCTTGCCTCTCAAGTGCACAAACTGTTTCAATGGAAATGAATTGGTCATGATATCTGCTACCTACTCATTTGTTGTTATGTATTGCAGCTTGATTATCGTTCTTTGGACCATGTCTTTGATACAATGGTATCTCATGTCATTATGCTTTGACCTGTCGTGAAATACCAGATTTTATGTAAGCTTCAAGCAGCTTTGATTATCACAGTGTATAACTATAGTCTCTAGCCTGTCACTAAATATCCCATAAATCAACTTCCTAAGCCATACTACTTCCATGCTGGCATCACTAGCCGCAATGTATTCAACCTTGGCTGTGCTCTAAGCAATAGATCCCTATTTTTTGGCTTGACCATGAAATCATAGCTGATCCTAGACTGAAGGAGTAGCCTGAAGTACTTTTCCTGTCCATTGGGCTTCCAGCCCAATCAAAATCTGCATAACCATGCAGAAATATACCACCACTGGATGTATACCTTAGACCACAAGTAATGGTCCCCCAAAGATATCTCAAAATGTGTTTAGCTCCCACCCAGTGTCTCTGTCTCGGTTCAACCATAAACTAGCTCAATGCGCTAACTGCATAGCAAATATCAGGCCTAGTGTGAATCATATACATGAGTGACCCAATAAGCTATCTATACATGGTGGGATCTACCAAGTATGATCCTATGTCTGAATCATGCAGCTTCCTTAAGTTTGTTATCATGGGGGTTGTCATAGCATTGCATTCCAGCATTCCAAACCTTTTCAGTACATCTACTGTATACTTTCCTTGTGCCAAAAAGATTTCATCCTATCTTTGCCAGACTTCCAAACCAAGGAAGTAATGAATTAACCCCAAATCTTTCATTTCAAATTCCAAGGTGAGCTCCCTCTTACACCAAGCTATAAAACCTTCATCTCCTGTAAGGAAGAGGTATTCCACATAAAGCACTAATATAATAGGTTGGTTCCTGGTAACTTTAAAATACAAGTTAGCGTCAGTATCACTTTTAAGAAAACCCAAGCTTTTCAAAAAACCATCAATTCTTTCATACCATACTCTAGGAGCTTGTTTAAGACCATATAACGCTTTTCTTAGCTTACATACATGAGAATCTCTACTATGCAATACAAACCCTTCAAGTTGTTCCACAAAGACTTCTTGTTCTACTTTGCCATTTAGAAAAGTTGTTTTTACGTCCATTTGATGCAATTTCCAACCAAGTACAAAAGCCAAAGAAATGATTGTTCGAATGGAAGTATACCTGGCCACTGGAGCGAATGTCTCATCGTAGTCTATACCTTCCTTTTGTGAGAAACCTCTGGCAACAAACTTGACTTTGTACTTTTCAATACTATCATTGACTGCGTTCTTTATCTTGTATATCCATTTGGAGGAAACAATTGATTTATTTGTTGGTCTAGGTACTATTTCCCAAACATTGTTCTTCATAATAGACCTGTATTCTTCTAACATAGCATCTTCCCAGACCTGTAACTTGTCAACTTCTTCAAACAAAGTGGGTTCAAAATCACTAATGTTACTTACCAAGGCAACATAACCACCTAACTTGTGAGGCCTTTTACTTTCTCTGAAGGTTCCCTTAGGGGCTACAATCTTTTCTGCTTCTTGCATGGTTTCTTTGAACCAAGTTGGTTTTCTCTTGATAGGAGGTTCTTCAAGAGATCTTTCTAATAGCTCAGCAAGTTCCAGAGGTACATCCACCGAACTTTCATGAGTTTCCTCCCTATGAATGTCTGAATCTGAACTCTCAGTTGAAGGGAAAGATGGTTTTTCAGTTTCAATGTTTAACTGAAGTTCTCTAGACTTTTTGAAGGCAGCTTCTTCATGGAAAGTGACATCTCGGCTTACTTCTATTTGTCTTTGAACTGGAATGTAAATTCTGTAGGATTTAGAACTTTCATTGTACCCTACAAAGATCTCTTTCTTTCCTGAGGGTTCCATTTTGGTTCTCTTTTCTTTAGGTACATGTATGTAGACAGGGCAGCCGAAAATTCTAAGATGTCCAACTTCTAGTTTTGTACCTAATACTTCTTCGGGAGTTTTATCTTTCAAGATTGCATGAGGACACCTGTTCTGAATATATGTTGCAATAGTTGTTGCTTCTACCCAAAGAGAGTTGGGTAGGTCTTGGTCAAACATCATGGCTTTGGACGCTTCACAAATAGTCCTATTCTTTCTCTCAACAACACCATTTTGTTGAGGATTATAGGGCACTGTCAACTGTCTTTTGATTCCTTCTTCCTTACAAAAGTCTTCAAAATAATGTGATTCAAAATCCCCCCCATTATCTATTCTTAGGACCGTGATCTGATTGTCTGTCTGGTTTTCTATAAGTGCCTTAAATTTCTTGAACTTCTCAAAGGTTTCACTTTTGGCCTTAAGAAAATAAATCCAACACTTTCTAGAAAAATCATCAATAAAGATTACATAGTATAGAAAACCACTTAATGATGGAGATGACATAGGTCCATAAATATCATAATGCACAAGATCTAAGATTCCTTTAGCTCTACTATTGCTACTAGAAAAAGACTTCTTTGTATTCTTTCCAAGCAAACAACCTTTGCATACTTTATTTTTATCAAAAGGAATGGGAGGCATACCACTTACTATTGCTTGTAGATATGGAAGCGCTTTGTGGTGCAAGTGGCCGAATCTTCTATGCCATAATTCGTTGGAGCTAGTTGTATCATGAGCAAGCGCTTGTATAGAATGACCTGGGACTTTATAAAGTCCTCCTTCTCGCACCCCAATAATCTCGATTGAACTCATTTGACCATCCTTGGGCCAAAATAACGCTTTCCTCTCCATGAAGGTTACTATATAACCTTTATCTTCAAGAGTTGCTACAGATAGGAGATTCTTCTTTAATCCCGAGACATATAAGATCCCATCAACATGAAAGATGGATCTAGACTCTAACTGAAAGGAGATAGAACCAATTCCTTTGATCTTATAGCTTCTATCGTCTCCGAGCTCTACTTGATCTGAAAAAGTCCTTTTCTTGAACTCAAAGAGAATATCCTTGTACCCTGTCATATGTTTGGATGTGCCACTATCCACTAGCCAAGTATCTCGTCCAGTAGTCAATGAACCTGATGTTGAGATTTGGGTACCTTGGAAAGTGGTCCCCTTGTGTTTGTGAGTCTCTAAACACAAAGGGGGAGACTATTACCCTCATTACTTTACTTTATGATTCTAATTTCACTTGGACTTAGGAGACTTAAGTCAAAAGTGAAATATGTCACTTAAGTCATTAAAGTGACATTTAATTCACTTTGTGGGTGAGTTAAAGGACATAAAGCAAACTAAGCAAAGTGGGTTTCCTAAGTGAGATTTTTGGATTAAATCTCACCCATTAATTAGACTTGGCTAGATTGGATCTAAGCCATTGATCTTTTAGGGTTTGGCCAAAGAGAGGCTAAAGGATGGAATAGGGCAAAGAAGAGATTCATTATTCACTTGCTCACTTAAGAGACTTCAGTGAGGAGAAGGAAGTGAAGAGAAGAGAGGATGAGGGTTTGGAGGCACTTGGGCGCATTCTTGAGAAGGAAGAGGGCGCACAAGGGTGAAGGCATGTCTTCTTGAGCTTGGAGGGCGCAAGCTTGCATGGGAGGGTGCATCCATGGTAGAGGGCGCATTTGCTTCAACATAGGCACATTCTAGGAGGAGGGGCGCTCTCATATGGCAAGGGGTGCATTCTAGGAGGGTAGGCGCACTTGCTTAAGGAGGTTGCAAGGCTTGGAGAAGGGCTCTCTTGTTTAAGGGGGTTGCATTGCTTGGAGAAGGGTGTTCTAAGCATGGAGAAGGGTTTGAGTGAGAGGGGCGCACCCAAGGAGTAGGGGCGCACCATTGTGGGGTTTGAACAAGAGGAGGGTGCACCAAAGAGAGGGGGCGCACATGTCCAAGAGCTTCACCAAATATCTCAAGTTTTCTTCAAGGAGGGCGCATCTACAAGTGGGTAAAGGCAAAGGCATCTCAAAGCAAAGGCAAACAGCAAGGTAAAGAGGCTAAGGGTTTAGCAAGGAAAGAAGGGTGCACCAAGGCTAAGGGCGCCTTCATTCATGGGCTAGCAAGCACATCAACAAAGGACTCCAAAGCATCCAAGATTGGTTGCTATTGTACCAAGTTCACTTGTTGTAATTTTCCTTGTTATATTTATGCTTTGAGATCTCCAAATATATACATCTACTCCAAACTGGTTTTCCCCACGGGAGTTTTTCCAGAGTCATGTTGACCAAAAACATGTGTCAATTTCATGCATGCTTAGAAGTGTTAGAACAGCATTTAGAGTTGTAAAGATTAGGAGTGTTATGTGTTTTGAGTTATATTGTATGTGCTAATCATTGGTATGAAAAACACTTGTAAGGGCACCTCAAAAGGACACTTAACCACAAAAATTATCAGCAGAAAGTAACCAAACAGTTTGCTGTCCTAAAAGGCAGCAAAGGACACTTTTGGAAAGTCAAACTTAGAGCTAAAATCTGGTCAAAGAAAGACCAGATTTAGCAGCCTGATAGTACCTCGTTTCTCTTCACCTGATAGAGCTGATACCAAATAATATTCCTTCCTTTTCTCCTTTTCACTAGGAAACCCCTTTTGCCTTTTCTTAGACTCTTCATCTTCAGAAGTAGAAGCATGATGCTTCCCTTTCTTATAATTTCCCTTCTTCTTTGACCTGCAATCTCTAGCAAAGTGCCCCATTTTGCTACAATTATAACACTTTACTTTTGAAATATCAAAACCCTTACCTCTAAAAGCTCCTTTGGCATTCTCCTTCTGAAAATTCTTTTGGAAGCCCTTTTGAGAGGAAGATCTCCTTCTTCCCTTAAATTTTGCAGCTAGGGCAGAATGTTCTTCTTTGGGTGGATCACTTCTAGTAGCCATTCGACTTTGTTCTTGAAGATAGTCATGCCATAAGCGTTCAAAGGTAGGTTGTATCTCTCTGCCACTTACGCTTGAGAGGAAGGTTTCCCAAGATGGAGGAAGCCCATCAAAGATGGCTTGGACAAGGTCATCATCATCTACTGTAACCCCAGTAACTAATAACTAATCATGAATCTGTGTTATCTTTGAACAGAAGGATGCAACCGATTCTCCCTTGTCCATCTTCAAATATTTGAGCTTGTATTTCAGAGTTCTCTTCTGRCTAGGAGCCTTCTTCTCATAAATATTGATCAAAGTATCCATGCAYTCCTTTGTTGTCATAAGAGGAGTCATTACCGGCATAATATTGTCCTTTACTAAATCAAAGATTATCCTTTTTGCTTTTGCTWGGTTCCTCCTAAAGGTTGCTCTTCCTGCATTTGAAGTAGGTTCTTCTACAACTGAAGTTACAAACTGATCTAGCTCATGTTCATGTAAGATGTTCATAACCCTGAGCTTCCAAACATTGAAGTTTGAAGCTCCCTCTAACCTGTCTTCATCTCTGACTGAGATAGAAGAGGACGCCATCTCTATAAGCTTGTTTTACGCTGATCTGGATCAAGCTTCTTCCTAGATCTGCGTAGGCTCAAGCACTGCAAAACTGAGCTCTTTACACACAAAGCTCTGATACCATGTTAAATTTTAAGGCTTGATTCTAATAAGATAGATATTTTAACTTTTTTTCCACACAAAAAAAAACTTTAACTACAATATACTGAAAAATTGAATAGAAGAGAGCAGCATAATAAACAAGATCACAATAGAACACAGAGATCACTTTTGCACAAGGCTCACAAGGTTTCTTGCAGCATGTCCTTTGTCCTGACTCTTGTCCTGGCTCACAAGGTTTTTATGTTCACCTTGACTCTTGCCATGACTCACAAGACTGGTTGATTCTCCAAATCTCCCTGGCTAGCTTCAAGGTGGCCACTTAAGGCCTCTCATTGGAGAATGTCTTCTGATGCTGCTATTTTTAACACACCCAACACCTGGCAACCTTCAGCCAACCTCCAATCAACACTTGGGATGATATCAAAGATGTCATCCACAAGCACAAACAATTCTAACCATTGGGGTATAAGGATGCAGAGCTATCTCGATGGCTGCAACCTAAGAGACTCATGGACAGTCAATCCAACAGTTCACCGAGGACTTTAACAAACTCTCCATCAAACTTGAGATAAGGTATCCTGAAGATACCCTTTGTGTCAAGTTTATTTTATGTTTGCTTCCTCACATCAAAACATAACTAGGACTCTTCCCTATTTCTTCATTGTATCGTGCCTTTGAACTAGCTTCCAAAATCAAAGCTAAGGCTAACCTGCTAGAGTGCTAACACTCAATAATATTTTACATGGTCCACAACAAAGATTCACAGCACTATTTTGCATAGTCTGATTTGACATGTGCCAAACACTCATTCTGATGCCATTTTGCATAAGCTTGGATGCTTTCAAAACTATTCTTCATTCCCTCACTTACCATTTTATAATTGTAATCGCTAAAAGATTCTAACTGGGAATGCAGTGATGTCTATCTTGCTTTAAAGAACTTTCCATCAATAAGGATGTTATTTGCACCTACTCTAGCTCATCTGCACTGATTTCTGAGAGCCACTTCGTGGTATTATCCAATTATCTGCAAGTTATGAGTAGCAACGCTTACAAACACTATTTTGCATAGTCTGATTTAACATGTGCCAAATACTCATTCAGATGCCATTTTGCATAAGCTTGGATGCTTTCAATACTATTCTTCATTCCCTCACTTAACATTCTATGATTCTAATCGCTAGAGGATTCTAACTGGGAATGCAGTGATGTCTATCTCACTTTCAAGAACCTTCCATCAATAAGGATGTTATTTGCACCTACTCTAGCTCATTTGCACTGATTTCTGAGATCCACTTCGTGGTATTATCCAATTATCTACAAGTTATGAGCAGCATCGCTTACAGTTATTTCAAATCTACTGAGTTCAGTGTTTTTTCAACAAGCCTGTATTCGGCTAAGCAGGTAGTTTAAGAAATAGGTTTACCTCTACCTATATATCAACTTTCTAAAAAGAAGGTGCAAATATTAGCCTATTAAATGCAGCCTTAAGTTCCGTGGTTTTTGCAGGGTCCTTAAAATACCTCCGGAAGTGCTTTGCAAAATTTTATGGCAGATTTCCAACTTAAGTCATAAGAAAAGAATTAGTATCAACCAGTGCCATAACAGATATAACGAAAGGGAGAGCGTTACTATAGAACGAAATCCCAATTATGGGATAAGCCACTTGGCACTATGGTCCAGGAAGGTTTAGGGAATCATGTAATAATAGCTTAAATATTTTGTTTGACATGAAATTTTCCCCTGTTGAAGAAAAACTAAATTGTGGGTAAGCCAAAATGTAAAGGTTCAAAGGTTAAGCAGGAGTGGTGTTATTACCCTACCAAAGTTCAAATCCTCAAAGACATGATTCGCCCCTCATGAGCCATCTCGCCCGGGCAAGCAGTCTGCTTCAAGCAGTCGAGATCATGTGCAAGTCCTGGACGAATTTATAAGAATAGATATCCCAACCCGTGGCTTCTTCTCGAAAGGGATCTTTCTAGAGTTTGTAAACCGGCTACAGTTCAATGTCAATTCTACCAAATTGGGAAGGGGCTGGCTTGTTGCACAAGGATATTTAGAACTTAGAAGTATCCTGTCCAAGACATGAATATCCTCTTCTATAAGCGCATATGTAACATGAATTGGTATCTCATAAGGCACCCCCAAGTACCATGTGGAATAAAAACTGAATAATTAAACGATTCATTTATGACTGAGACTGAAAGCATTAATACAATTTTAAATGAAACTTACCAGAAGGAGAAGTCCAGCGGAGGATCTTGAATTGGGCATGGAAGCAATGCAACGTTGGAAGAGTTTGTTGATTTGTGGATAAATTCTAGCAACCAAATCTTCTGAATTTTCGGACTTGCAGATTTCGTAGAGCTTATTCACCTGAGAATACATAAATAAATAAAACATGCAATGCAATGCAGAGGACCAGCAATAGAAATGGGGATGGATCGCGGAGTAAAGTCGATAAAAACAACTTACAGATTGAATGAGGGTAACATCGTTAGCAGGATCATTGGCATAAGTGGAGTCTCTTGTACTCTGGGACACTAGTCGCAGATGAAACATCCACTCCCCATCCATTGCTTTTGCCATCGCCACTGGCAGATAGGTCACTTACCTTGATATTTATATTCAAACTTCGTGTGTATCCGTCGAAGAGTAAGATTTGGACATATAGTTAAATTGCTTGCCTTTCTGTGTCTTTCACCACCCAATGATTTATAACCGCCGCTGCCAGGAATAGGGTAGGTATCAAGTCCTCCATCTGGGGGTGAATACATGCGAGACAGAAGAGATGGTATAGGAATTCAAATAAAAGAATAAACTGGGCAAACAATATTTAAGAGAAATTTAAGATAGTTTATGTTTTTGACTCAAATTTTTATTTTATTATTGTTATTGGTTTGTTTAAAAAAAATTTGGAAGTTGGAAAAAGTTTATAATATTAAGGGTTATGTAGTTTTATTATACTTGTTGATAGGTATGGTATATAGTGTTGAGTTAGGTTTGACTTTCTATTAGTTCATGTTTGACCATAAAATATACACTTCTTTATCTAAAATTTTAAAAAATAATGATTAATTTTAAATTTTAAATCTCATTTATTTGATATCTTATTGGCCAAAAGCTTTGAAGTCTTATTGATGTCTTCACTTCTCCCAGTGTTATTGTAATAAATATTTCTTATTTTTTATATATATTGTCAAAAGTTGGGGGCCCATCTTGCAGAATTCGTACTTCATACATGGCGGCAAGTATCACGCATGTCAATGCCATGCGTACGTGTTAATATAGTCTCAAGATCTTGAATGTGCACTTGTGTATATAAAACTTGGCCACTTGAATACATTGGTGTTTGTAAGGGGTACACTTCCACACCTGCTAAATGTCTCTAGATCTTGGGTTACTATCTTGTTTCCTTATGTTCGAATAAGGCGAGCTCTTAGCCAACCAGGCGTAATTTAAGGTCATACTTCAAGGCCAAAAAGATAATTTTAGCCTAAATAGTATCCACATGAAAACAAGTGTCTCTTCTAATCATTGTTGAGAGTACCTCCAATGGGATCATATTCTTTCTAATAGCATCTAGTCTTGGTCCTATACATTGTACCAAATACTATCCCCAATTACAATTTAACCTCTTACCTAGGAAATAATGTTATACATATATTATTTGACATAACATTGTTCATATATATGTGTCAAATACAAATAAAGAAATATAATTTGCCCTTTGAATAATTTACAAACTCCAATTGGAATAAACAATGTTTTTCAATTTAGTTATGGGATCCTATATTGATTGAAGAGGTAATTGACTTAGTATAGTCATTAGTGTTATACTTATGGCAAACTTTTGATAGTGTTTGAATTCAAAATACATAGTTTGATTTGTGAAGACATGGAGTTCACTCCAATCAACTCAAAAAAGTCTAAAATTCAGCGATTTCTATTCATTAAACTACCATTTATACTTATGTTGTATACACTATCATTATCTTGGACGTTGAAACTCTCAAAAAGATCTCAAGTTTCCCAAATCGTTCTTAGTCAATTGGGAATGTTTCGGTCCCAAGTTCCAAAAAACGAAGATACCCAAAGCCACATGCAACTATGCAATTGACTCCACGATATGGAGTATCTCCACTCTTTTGGCATTGTCAAGTTTTGTTGGTTAGGGGGCCTCCTTCTCTGTCTCTATCGTTGTCGGGTTTTGTCAAATAGGGGGTCTCCTCCTCTGTCTCTGTCACTCAGATTTTGGTCTGTCTCTTGGTCGCCTCCTCTATGGACTGACTAATGCACGGGGGGGAAGGAGGGGTTGGTTTGATTTTCGAATATATGGTGATTATCTGGTATTTATTTTTGTCTAAATTTTCTTTTTACATGATGGAAGTGGATATTCAGTCATCAAAGGATGAGGTGGAGGTTCCTGGGAGGGTTTGATGAGGTGGAGGTGCTCATAAATGGGATTAATGAAGCTAGTTGGAAGAAAGGTGGATTTTTTTTAGATGATGAAGAATTATGTAAGCAGTTGAGAAAGAAAAAGGCTTTGTTGGCTCAAGCCAGATGGCAGGAGCGATATTATGGAAATAATGATAAGTGTGTGGAGATTAGTGAAAAGACTTTGGTGGAGAGAGATGATTCCCAAATTGGAAAACTCTATAAAGATACGAGCCTTGATTTAATTGGAAATAATTCAGTGGAGAAAACGTCGGGTATCGATAATCCAGTTTCTTCCCTTGTCTCGAATGATTCCATTGTAGTTAAGTTAGCAGAAAAGGAGACAATAGAGACTGGTAGGGTGGACTCTGGTAAGTTAGAAAAAGTAGAGTCGAGTTTGAAGCAATGTTTGAAGACAGWCTCTGGGGAAGGAGTGACTCAAAAAGGTTTTCAAAAAGCTTGGAAACCTTGCTCTTCTAGCAGAAAGATGGTTCTCAWTGATGATGTAGGGCTGGGTGAGATTTCGATGTTGTATGTTTGTGCACTAGTGGGCCATTTTAGTTACGGGACAGGCTCCAAAACAAACATCTGTAGGTGGATGGAGATGAATAGGGAACCCGGGTTGGGTTATTTACTAGATACCTCTTTTCTTCCTCATGAGTGGTTTTGTTTCTACTTCCGTAATGAAAAAGACGCAAAGTATATTCTAGAAGGGTTATGGCTAGTAGGAGAAGGGAGTTTGATGATGAAGAGATGGACTCATACTTTTAACCCTAAGCAAGACCATTTCAGATTCAAACATGTATGGGTCCTGTTGCCAGGGTTTCCTCTGTAATTTTGGCATCGAGAAGGTTTTATGGTTGCTGGAAATGAGATTGGGAAATTTCTTTACATTAATCTTGCGGTGTTAAGTAATGAAGATAAAAGAATAGGGTGAATGCTAGTTGAGGTTGACATCCATGCAAGTTTGCTTTCAGATTTGGAGATTTCATGGAGGGGAAGGGAGTATTTCCAACCCCTTGATTATTGGGTTATTTCGTTTAGATGTACTCGATGTCGTAAAACAGGTCATCTTATAAAGCAATGTCCAAGAATAAAGAAGTTAGAAGATGGTATTCAGTCTCTCTTTCAAGGGTGTCTGGAGGAGGGTTTGGAGATGCAAAATATTTTTGCTCCGTCAAAAGAATCAGAGGTAGATTGTACTTCGACTGTTAAAGTTTTTTCAGAACCTAAAGTTGGTCTGTCAGAAGAAGGATCTTTTGAGGAAGACTCTTTTTTGGGCAAGTTAAAGTCAGTAGCTCCTTCCCTTTTCAACTCTTTATCTATAAAGGATAAGAATTTTTTACCAGTATGGAGCAAATCAAATCCTACCCTTTTTAGTGATAATTGTTAGTTGTTTACCTTAATCTGAAAGACTCTTCTCCCTCTGACAATTCAAATTTTAGTCTCCAAGCTAATTTTTTTAATTCGGAAGAGTTAAAAGGGCTTTCTTTCGAAGAAAAAGTGGAACTTTGTAAGGAATTTTCGGCCTCTTGGAATGTAAAGTATGAAAGCAATTATGATTCTAAGTTGGAATTTTCAGCCTCTTGGAATGTAAAGTATGAAAGCAATTATGATTCTAAGTTGGAATTTTCGGGAGGTTCTATAGAGATTATGGGGAGAGAGTTTATGAATTCTGAGGAGGAAGTGGATATGCTTGAAAATCTTATTCCTTCTTATTCAGAAATTGTGAAAAGATATCCTTTAGATATTTATAATGGGGTGGGGAGGAATTGTTGGGAAAGTCCTCCACAGAATCTAAATTAATATTTTCTCCTAAAAAGGTTGTTGTTATCAAGGGTGCTCTCTGTGGTGGTTTAGGGAGCAACTTTTCTACGATCAAAACTAGAAGTTATGTGAAGAATAAAAAGAAGGAGACAATGGATAAAAAGGAGATTTATGTTTTAAAATCTGGACCTAGGGCTCTTAGAGAAAACAAAGCCCTTGCAAGRRGTCGAAAATGATTCCTCTCTCTATCAATATAAGGGGAGTGGGAGGGGCTCCCAAAATGGATACCCTCRAGAGATTGTTGGAATTAGTTATTCCATATATTCTTCTTGTACAAGAAACAATGGTTCTAGTTGATAGAGCACGGGAAGCATTCTCTAAAATTCTTCTTGAGTGGTTTTTTTCTGCAACTGATGCCATTGGTCAATCTGGAGGGCTCCTGATGGCTTGGAATCTCGTGGTGGAAAAGTTATCTTCTTTTAAGATTGATGATGGTATATTGTTGGGAGGTGTTGTGAGAGGTTTTAAACAACCTCTTTATATAATAAATTGTTATTCTCCTTATTATGATCGAGTGGAATTTTGGAATCGGGTGATTTCCTTTGGAGTTCTCAATTAAAGGAATGTGGTGTTAGCAGGAGATCTGAATTTAACTTTTTCTGCTCGTGAAACCTGAGGAAAAATTGCAAGGTTGGATCATTTAGCTTCTTTCTTTTCTGGCCTTTTCAAAAGATGTCATCTCATAGATATTGAGCCAATTGTTTTGTCTCCTACATGGAACAACAAAAGGAGTGGAGACGAGGCAATTGGTAAAATATTGGACAGGTTTTCACTATTGGAGGATTTGGTAAGCTCAGTGACCAAGTATCGTTCTTGGAATATAAATTATATGCTTTTAGATCATAATCTAAAATCACTGCAACTAATTGATGAGGAGGAAAATGTTAGATATCCTTTTTAATTCAATTTGGGTTGGCTAGAAGAGTTGGAATTCACTCATCGTGTCAATGACCATTGGAACTCCTATATTTTTGAAGAGGGTGATTTGGCTATGACCTCCTTTGTTAAGAAATTAAGTACTCTAAAATCAAAAGTCTCAGCTTGGGAAAGAGACAAAAAAAAGATCCCTAAGATGATATCTTTTTTTAATAAAAGAGCAATTAGCAGTTTTTTATGC
>JASDQU010030347.1:11569-22622 GCA_032191745.1 Picea mariana | reverse complement strand
CCAAAGTGGCACATTATCCTTGATTCCTTGAGTTAACTCCTCACTAATTTATGTTCAGTCAGTTAACTCAAGACTAGTTGACTAGTTAACTCAACTAGGTGGCAGTGCACTCCCGTAACTGCCTGAGAGACTAGAATAGGTGGCAGTTCACTCCTGTAACTACTGGTGTGTCTCCATATCACTCTAGACCACCACTATGGAGACTTGTTTCACCTCAATTTGAACTCATTGAGTTATACAGAGTATATCATGTGTAAATTATTCATTATTCACGACGATTAATGAGAATTCTTTCCATTCTTTCTCTCCTTCTTATTTTTCCAATTCTCTCTGCAAATGCGTGTATCATTGTTTAGCTAGATCTATTATGTGCAGGTCAACACATTTACACCTATGTATACTCTAGTTTTGATGTTACTTCCTCTAATACTAAAAAAATGGGGCCTAAAATTGAAATTTAAACCATTGAAATCAAAGATGATGAGATGGGAACTTACTTGGTGCAAATGGTTTCTAATTCCATTTATTGTAGCTCCTGCAATTGACACTTGAAGATTGTGGGGAAAATGGCCTAAAATGCACTATGTGGGTGAAAAAACTCAAATGGTATGGTAAAATGGTCTATTTTTACTATTAGTAGAATTTTTTTTACCCACTTCTTATAGTTTGTGTTAATTTTTGACCTTATGGACTAATAGAGTAGTGGAAAGACTTGATTTTCGGTGGTTTTGTCGAGGATCTGTTTTTTTGGTTTCCAGCGTCATGTCACTCATTCTTTCTTTCGGTAGGTATATTCTTTCACCAGCATATAGGGTAGGTTTTCACTCCATTTTTCATTCTTGCATTATCCTATGACCATGATCCATGCACCCTAGGTATGAACCCATTTATTAGTGACATAGAACCTTCTTATTGCCACTATAAGTGTCGTTCGTAAGGGGTAGAGACTTACCAAACATGGGTACCCTAGTTAGAACCTTTGTGCCATTTTGTGCTCATGCAGAAGTTATTCCATAGGACCGAGAGTTCCTTATAGTCTTGATATGAATTTGTGTTTGAACCCCATATTCTTACTCACAAGCATTCTAATCGTTACCTATAAGAATCCCTTCAAGTCTTGGTTAATATATTTTCTGACTCCCAAAAAAACAAAAAGATTGTCGAGTGAAATTATCTCTTTCACACTTGTTAAATGGATTTGAAAGGATGTCTATTTGGTATAATTTTAACCCTTTTAGGGACCATGTAAACTACTTATGAAAAATGAATACTCTAGTCACCATTGGCTAGAAGAGTTCTCCTGGGTATTATTTTATACTTTTTTGGGCCTAGGGAACTAAATCTATGAAAAATGACATCTTTTGGAGTTAATTTTTAATTTCATTTCATCATCTTTCTTATAGTACTGAGCCTATTGTTGGCTCCCTCTTTCTCGTTATAAGCCTCTTACCTCATCTATTTGCATCACTAGCCAAGAAGAGCCTTTTATATATCCTTTGCAGCTTAACAGCTTGTACCCTAAGAGGAAACATTCCCTCGAGTGTCAATGTCTCGCATTCACTTCCTTTCATTGAGAATAGGTAGGTTCCATTGCTTGGAGCTAGTTTCGTACTTGTGACACTCATTTCCTCTCCTATATCATAACATTTCTTTTCCTATTATAAAACAAAAAAAGACGAGTGAGATTTTTTTTTATCTCATATTGGACGAAATCGTGTCTCCTTTGAATGGAGCACAATGTCCATTTTCATCAAAACTTTGGGTTTACGTGACCTTAGGAAGCTCAACTCATTACTTAGATTTTAGTCCTACGACTGGTCATTCTTCTAGTCCCTATAGAGAGTTTGTTGATGCCTCCTGCATCAAATGTTTTTATCGTCAATTCTATGTTGGTTGAGTTATCCATATGTCTCATGGTCTTGTTCAAAGGAATTCCATAAGTCTATGTCGACCATTTCTCAGACCTCTTGAATTTTCATGTTGGCCATACCCTCAGTGTATCTTAGAGTCACATGAAGTTGTGGTCCTACCATTCATCCTGGTTCGACTTTCATTATGAGTAGGTAAACTTGAACCCAACAATTGAAATTTCCTGATTGGTCGTTGAATGGGGGGTTTCCTTTGTATTCAACGGAAAGAAATTTATTCACACATTGGGATTCATGCATTTTATTGGATTCCATTAGCCTTATTGGTGGTTTCCTTTCCTTTGTCAACAATTTTACTTATTGAATGTTATTCAAAGGGTCTCTTTCATGACCCAATTACATATAGTGCATGCAAGGGATCCACAAGGTCATTGGTTCATGAACATACTATTCATTCGGGCTCCTCCTAATCATCAATGTATTTCTTTATACCTCGTGTTGAATAATGAGAGATGCCTTAATGCTCTCCTTTCAACGAGTCTCCTTCCATTGACTTCAAATAATCTATTCTGGAAATGAGAACTAAGTTCTATGAGTACCTAGAGGCTTGCAGTCATCAGTGGTACGTTCTCTCACCATCGACAATTGGGAATAGATTAATATCTCCTTATCGATGGATTCTTCAAGTGTTTGGTCTCAACACCTTTATTCATAGTTGTAGAATGTACTCGGTTCCTTGATACCTACTTTCATTATCGGTAGGTTCTCTTGCATTTTTTAATGTATACTTTAGTGACCAGTAATCTAACAAAGTCTCAATGTGTTCGACCTCAACTCCTCTATTCATATAATGTAGTGTAGAATACCTCCAACTTATAGTAACAACATTCCTCATATGTTGTTTTCTTTCATTGGACCAATACCTATATAACTTCAATGATCATGGGATATCAGATTGTACTCCATTAAATACAGATATCTTCAGATTGATTTTGAGACTAGATTCCATTGTTCCTTGTTCGTGACTATGACAACCTATTGAATATTTCCACTTTGTATTGCTTATTCATGGCCATGAACAACTATTTGATATATTTTCACATGGATCTACAAAGTAATTCAGACTGGTAGCCATGTGTACAAAGTCATCATGGATTGTAATATTCTTATCAGAAACTAATACTTCTAGCTGAGTCTTCATTACTTCACTTATGGGAATTATAATGAATTTCAGCCATCGTAGATAGTTCTCTGACCTCAAACAATAGGGGGAATCTGTTACAACAAATTTTTCCTCACTCCATGCAACTTGCTTGGATGGACTTTCCATTTCCCTATGAAGACTTAAAGTTCCCTTTTTGTTCCTTCTAGAGACAAAAATCATATTTTTCCACATGTACGTGTCATACTAGTTATACAACAAGCGCATATGAAAGTTTCTCCACTACAACCCATGTACATCGGGTTTGGTGCTCAAAATTAAAAATTCTGTTGGGTTTTGATGCCATGTCATGAGATCCATGATCCTTGAACTTACATATACTACAAACGCTCTAACTCGGCCCTTCGGTTCCATTTGAAGGCTATAAATTGATCCATATCCAAGCCTTGAAAGGATTCAACAATTCAACTTTGAGAGAAAAGACACTTTGGAGAATTTTCACTTTATATCGAGTCTTCATCCCTTTGTCCTTGAAAGTCTGAACTCCTTGTTTAACCCCCAATATCTTCCTTCTTTGTGATGGAGAACCTCATTGACTCCTTTATATGATATTTACTTTGGTGGAGGATTGAAGTGGTGGAGGCCCAACTAGAGGGACTTAGTTTCTCGATTCTGATATGTGCCATTACATAAGTTTGTCACCTATGTACTTCTGCCGATTATTTTAATAGAAATACTCTTTTCTCGTCTAATTGATATCTTGCAAATATTTGAATTATTATTCCATTGACATCTTGCTGGAATCTCATCTCTTATTAAATATGACACATTTCTCTAAGAGTTTGACCTAGATTCATAACACCCTAGGCCTATTTTCATCATTGGTAGGCTATGTTATGCTTAGCAGATGAAATTTCGTCATTGGTCACTGACTAAGTGGTTTCCCATGTGTTTGACATCAATACCTCTATTCACATATTTGGACTCATGTTGTACATTGGTTTCCATTTTAATCATTGGTGGAACTCCTCACCTCTATTAATGGATTTCATTATTGATCATTGATCAAAGGGTTTCTTACATGTGCGATTCCACCTAGTTCATGCAAGAGACATACTCGGTGGTATGTTCTTCCATATTTCATTTGAAACCTTTAAAATAATTATCCTTGTGTCTACTCATGTTGATGACGGGGGATTCCTTAATTCCCTCCTTTCCACATATCTCTTCTCGTTGAATTTGACTCGTTCTCTCTTGTAGTGAGATAAAAATACTTTATAGTACTTTGGGGCTTACAATCATCAATGGTAAGGTCCCTCTCTATTGATAGTGGAAATACACCATTGTCTCTTGATCAATATATTCTACAAGTTCTCAATGACAACTCATCTATTCACATTTGCTAGAATGTACTGGGTTCCTTGACCCCCATTATCATTATTTGTGGGTGGTATCACATTTGTTAACGTTATACATCAATGACTAGTGCTAAAATGGTTTCTTTGACGTTAAACATTGGCTCATTTATTCACATGGTGTAGATTTGTATATTTGATAGGTTTGTATTGAATACCTTGGGATTTAGTATAATGTCCTCCTTATGATGTTTCCTGAGTTGTGCAAGATAGTACCACTCACCCATATGAAAATAATATGTCTATAGGTTTAGTCTTTTCATATTTTTATTATAGTCATCCTCTTGATATATTCTTGTTAACTTTCTAACCCTGACACCTAGGTAAATTGCTTTCTAGTGATTTCCTTGCTATAAATTAGATTAGAAACACAGAAAAAAAATACACTTGCTAGAATAATAAACTCAAACAAATATCATAAGCAATACTACAAACTAAATCTCATACACAATACACAAAGATATTATTTGCATCAACTAAGCTTATCATTCAAATAACTTAAAAGTTTATAAGGACTCCCAAGCCTAGGAATATGGCCCACTGAGAAATACAAAAAAATTTGGACAAAACCTGCAACCCTAGAAATTCTCGTGTTAGTGTATGGCCTAGAATTTCATACTTTTCGAGGTTTATGCGACTTTCCTTAAAGAAACCTGTGTATATGCACCTGTATCCATTGAAACCTATGTACATGTACATCAGACTGTAAGGAAAAATATGCGCGACACGACCCTCCTGTTGTGACTTCAATTCACTAGAACTCCTTACAACTACCCCTATTCTCTCTTCTCCCTAGGCTATACTGATATTTGAATGAAATTCCTTCTCCACCTATCTAATATCTCCTTGAGAAAAAGTCCTTCTTTTCTCTCTTTCTGGATAAGAAAAAATGTCTCCTCCTTCACCTTGTCCATGCTTTTATAATATTGAGTTATGAACTAACCCTAATCGTCAAAGTGATTGATAGTTGAGATTATCTCTCACCTCACTTGAGGTCAATGGATAATATTTAATTCACTAATGCTATTATCTTTTAGCATTTCATTAAATAAACTCAACTAATTAATAAAAACACTTTACTTTAATAATTCTCTTAATTAAAGTAAATTACCAAGGTACAAGGATTTGAACAACTTCTACATGTCTATATACTTAGATCTTGTGTGGAAGTACATATCTGATGCTACAAACATCAACAATTATGATAAATCGATCCATTATATATGTGTTTTTGGTTATTATTTGTTTTTGACATGGATACGCCATGCATATTTTAATGGCCAATATATTTTCTTTATATATATACATCATGGATACATAATGTACTTGATTTTTCATCCATGCTTGTCCACACCTGAGCATGGGTGTGACCACCTCAAGAAGAGAGTAATCTGATGTCTTTTTTGTGTTTTAGGTACTTTCTTGATCCAAAGTCTAGTTAACTCCACCTGGCCCCACTCAATAATTTCCTCCACAATATTGTAATATAATTTTTCCAACATCTCCCCTTCTGACCTCATACATTAGGGGGAATTTGTTATAGCATATTTTTCCATCAAAATACCCGAGATGCCTTTGTTTGGCCTTTATCACTACCATATTCATCATTGACTTCTTGGACCCACTCATAAATTTATTAAAAATATCCTTCCTACAAATCCACTCACATCGTTTCCTCATTAAATGAGTGAGTACTCACCCTTTGCATTTAGTAAAGGAATGAGTGACTTCAAATATCACTAAAAGTATATAAAAAAATGTGAAAATTACGTGCTCTTGGTAGGGGATTATAGAAAAACTAACTTTGTAACTCCTTAAAACCCATAGAAAAATGATCTCAACCATATTGAAATGGTATAAAAGGGTCTTAGTGGAAGGAGATAAAAAAATAACTAATTGATAGAAGAGTTATTAGCTCGCCTTGAGAAATCAAATCTTGTCATTCCCCTAAGGTTTTTATGACCTTATCCACTTATTAAGCCCTTATTTCCTATGTATCATCTCACATTCGTTGTTGAGGGATACAACTTCTTAGTTTTCCTCCCACTCACATGGAGAATATTTGTGGAGGTTGAAGTAGTCCCAAGTGGCCCTAAGGATGGAAGAATCCAAAAAATGGTGATGGAAAGTTTCAACAACAAAATTAGGCACATTTATTTGTATTTCCATTGTTTATATTAAAATAAATATGTCTATTTTTTCCCTCTACTAAATGTTGTGTCTCTTTTAGCGATTAGATGATGATGATGCACGGATGATTTTAAGGATGAAAAAATATTTTAAAATGTAGAAACCTTGGCCAATATTACTAATCCTTCATATGCCAACTATAAATGTTTGGCGATATATTTGTAAAAATATTCAAATTTCTAAGGATTTTATATGGTTTTTATAAAATTTTGGCGATTTTTAAGGTAAAATAATTTTATTCTATAGAATTTGGGCGAATCATTTTTAAAATAGCGAATATCTTTTTTGGAAAAAATATGGAAAATTAGCCCATGAGCAAAATTTATCCCCTAAAATCATCCCTTTTAGATCTTTTTTTAGCATATGTCGAGGAATTGAATTTCTCGATGAAGTTATTTAGGGTAGTTATTTTATGTTCACTTATGTTTCTTCCAATTGTTTGAGGAATGTTTGTTGTTTCCGTTCATGCAAGTTTGCAATCTTGTATAGGAACAAGGATAATCGAAAAGGGTCATCTCCAACTAGCCATTGAGAGTAGGAAAGGTCACCTCATAACTAATAGACAACTATTGAAAGTTCATCATAGGCTATCCTAGGGAAATATTTGCATTGTTGTTTGGATTTATCTCTATTATGTTTTTCCCTAGTCATATGATAATTTCATCAGTATCAGCAATGGGTGTCATCACTAGGTTAGTTGTGCACTGAGAATGTGTATAAAATTTTATCCAAGATCATAGGAGGAGAGTACTTGGCCTTTCCCTAAATGATGATTATCAAGATTAATTTTTAGGAATAACAACTACTAACAACAAAGCTTCTATGATTATCATGCTAAGTGCATCCTTGAATGACCACACAAGATCCTTGTACTGTATCTCTAGTCTACTAGAGGGATACATGTGACATGATTAAACCACAACACATGGTAGATGAGAATCTATCTTGAGCCCACACCATGAATCATTCTCTAAGCCATGGTTAAGGTTCTTTAACATATAGGTGGCATACATAAACCATGAGTAAGTTTTCGGCACTAGAAATGATATTGAAGGTATAAATATGATCTAGCTAGGTGGAGAACAATGGAATTATACCTTGAATTAGGGTATTCAAAAGATCTATTGTTGTGATTAGGAGGGTGGGGAATTACTTTGGGCCTTAGGCCCTGGATGATTCATCTCAATCTCAATCACCATGAAAAATAGTTAGAATCACAACACAAACCCTTTCTAGGGGAATTTTGGCATCAAGGTTGGATATGGATTCCATTGGGATATTTTGAAAATTAAGGTTAGGTTAGAAGGATTTGAACATGGCCAATGAATGAAAATAAAGGCCTTAGGATATTTTTAAATCATCTCAAGCTCAAGAGCCTTAAACGAGTTCTCATACCAATACATAAGTCTTCTAAGTGGTATATGGTATATGGTTTCTATTAATTTGTTTGACCATTAGTGATTGGTATACATGCCTAAACCATGGTAAAAAATTAAAACCAGGGCCCTAAGTAAGAAACATAATGTTTTAGGCCCTATATGTTCTGACCAAGGCCTCCAACCATGACATAAGCCCTCTCTATGGGGTGTTTGACCCACAAGTGGTATTTTAGGCACCATTACATTCTTTTTCATAAAGCGAATGGGTGTAATAGGATTATTCCCAAGAGAGAAAAATATATTCTAATGTTAAACCTTTCCTTTTGAAGCATAGGTCCTAAAATATATCTTGATGCTAAAGGTGATGAAATTTTTAAAAGGTTATCAATATATGTAATAAGAATGTGAGCACATTGTTAATGTCTGCACATTATTAGCACATGTACATTCTTGTAGATTAAAAAAAATGGTAGGAATGTCTCTTTTCCTCTATGCATTAGATGAGTTTAGTACTTTGGTTTTAAATTTTGAATGAAAAACCTAGTGGTTCAAGCTTCATAAAGAAAAACACATCCATTTTCCTACCTCCTTATTCTTATCTCCATTTCCAATGATGATTTTAAATATAATACACACAGTCATTGATAATGAAACTATACACACTTATAGAGATTTAAATATATGTTTTATTATGAAAAAATATTGTTTTCTATTTTTTATTGATTTTATTTGTACATATATTATAATTCTAAAATACATATGTATTTTATTTCTAGAGTAACTTATATTCCCTAACCCATTTGGAAAACAATTTATATGGTGCACAAGTACATACATAGACCTACACACTAAAAAAAAATGATTGATTATGTTAAGACCCTCAAGCACATCCTTAATGTTGGACCTCATTATTTCAAGGCTTTGTTGAATTTATTGATTTTAAAAAAATATACAATTAACAATAAAAAAATATGGAAAACTAGTGATGCATAAGAGATGATTGTTATCTACAATTGCGCAAATTTGTTTCAAGAAATTCCATCATTTTAATACAAAACCAATGCCTTAACATGAACATATGAATTATATTTCAAAGGAAAAGTAACATATCAATGTTATAAGCATGTGATTTTCTAAGTTATACAACAATAAATAAAAGTTATATATTCCAAAAGCTTATTCAATTTTTTATATTTCATCTTTTTATAGCATATTCTAATAAGTTGTCATCTATGTCTAATAATTCCTTCTAGTCAATAAATTTTTGTTTGTTCAAACATACATTACAATTAACATGTCAAGAGAGGGAAGCATTATCTTGCATTGGCTCTCTCCATAATTCCAAATTCAAATTGACATTAAAAAAATATCAAAATATTGATTAAAATTTTTTTTACATTCATTTAATATGACATTCATACACCACCTTGTTTCATCGTAAACAAATATAGACTTGAGATTTCAATGTGCTATTAGTCCCTGCCGTAGGAAAAGAGGGACTATAGCGATCGATAAATCATTGACCTGGTATTAAATTGTGCATTGACCAAAAATATTTGCATATTATCTATTGTTGGAACAAGGGAAGTGAAAACATTGATTTTTATATAATAGAAAGTACCATGTTTGTCAAGATCTGATTGGACAATGGATTGGAGGTCTTATTGTTGACTTCGCTATTCCCAATGTTATATTTTTTGGCATATCCAAAGTATTTGAATCGTATATGGTATTTTCAAATCATATATTTTCTTATGCATTGGTAGAAGGTGGATTAATGCTATCATTAGTTTGAATGTTTCCTTAAGCATTTTCTGCTAGCTTGAATACATTGTCTACCATATTAGTATGTTTGATTTTTTATTTATTGTTGCGTGCTTCGAGAGAAGAGGATTGCCACGCTGCATTTTTTACTAAATGTGTGTACAGGGCTAGGCCCTTAGACGGTCCTGACAGTCTTAGGTGTTTACCTAACAGGTCTAGTAGTCTTAAATGTTTATTGTACAAGTGCGTTGGAATACAGTTTCATTCCATTTTTTTGATGGTAGTCAGACATCTTCCGTCGATTTTTATATAATAAAAAGTACCATGTTTGTCAATATGTCATTGGACAACAGATTGGAGGTCTTTTTTCTGGATTCATTATTCCCAATGTTATATATGTTGGCATATCCAAAGTATTTCATCGTATATCGTCTTTTAGAATCATATATTTTATTATGCAATGGTCCAAGGTGGATTAATGCTAGCATTAGTTCAAATGTTTCCTTTAGCAATTTCTGCTAGCTAAAATACATTGTCTACCATATTAGTATGTGTGATTTTTGTTTTATTGTTGCGCGCTTCGAGAGAACAGGCCTACCACACTGCATTTTTTTCTTAAATGTTTGTACAGCGCTAGGCCGTTAGGCGGTCCTGACAGTCTTAAGTGTTTACCTGACAGGTTAAATGCTTATTATGCAAATGCATTGGGATGCAGTTTCGTTCCATTTTTTTATGCTCGACATCGTTGCTTCAGTGGTATGCTTGTTTGTTGCTTGGTTCCATGATTGTTGTTCTTGTTTGATTCAAATTTGCAAAGTTGAGGTCTTGCAATTGAAGTTGGAAATCTTCGTGGTTGTTCACTAGTTTGTTGTTCTTCAACTTTGCAAGTTGTTGGACCTGTTATTGCGGTTTCCAATTTTCGGGGCTGACCTCTTGTCATCCCTCGTTGACAGGTAAGTTTCCATGCTGTTGTTTTTCAATGGTGGGGGTCCCTGCCTACAAATCCTGTTGCAGACCATCTTTGTCTGTGCTCTTAATTTATGTTCCTGGAAACCATGCGTCTTCATATGCCAGCTATGATGTTCATAGATATTTGGAAAATTGCAATGCGAAGGGGTTCTCGAAAAGTAGTTTGAAGCTATTAAAAGAGGGAACCATCGGGTGCGGTGTAGATGCATGGAATGATTTTACTCCATGGGTCAAAAAAATACGCCCACCTGTTGTCTTTCTACCGAGTAAATTTACGGTTTTATTTATTTGCGTTGTTTCTTCTGT
>JASDQU010030345.1:0-18189 GCA_032191745.1 Picea mariana | reverse complement strand
AGGAAAAATGATTAACTGAAGTAAGGAACTTTTATCACCTGAGAAGAGCTCTTAAACAAAGGTTTTGAAGGTGAGCGCTCCCCTACATCAGCCTTAGGAGCACTGGAGCTCCCCTATAAGGTCTCAGGGAGCGTTATAACACTTATCTACCCCTCAGAAGGAGTTCTACCCATCCTTGGAGCGCTGGCGCTCCCCTCAAGCTTCCTAGGGAGCGCTATAGCGCTCTGATGCCCCTTTTGAGGGAGTGTTGTCTAATCTGAGGCAGTAGTTGGCCCATTGAGGAGAATAAGGGTAGGATCTCTCAAGTTTAGAAGGTAGTTGCATTCAAATTATTGGTTCCATCAGAAGATCCCTGATCCAAGGAGGGAATTCCTCAACTTGTTCTAAAAATAACTCAAGAGGTTAAGCTTCTCTTAACCTATATAAGCAGGCTCTATGATGGTGAAAAGGGAAAATAATTGCTAGCATGAAACCTATGATCTCATAGGAAACACACAGTCAGTCAAAGGAGAGTGATTAGTGAAGTTGCTATTATCCAGGTTGTGGATCTTTCGAGCAAGGGTTAGATGAAGGGGACTTGACGAAGTTGTCGCATTCGCATCTACGATTGTAAGTATTGTTTTCATTATTCTCATTAATATGATATGCTTGGCCTATTTCTTTCTAGTTTGTGTCTGATCCTACATGAACTTATCATTGATAGATAGATATGTTTTCAAGCTAATATCAATAGAGTAGGAAGTGGTCGTACTTTGTTTGTCTACATGACTCAACAAGGAGCGAGAGTTTGGAGCTCAATTTGGAGCGTGCAGGGACAAACGTCGATAAAGAGGTACTGCTATTTTCCTTCCTTCTCATGTATTAGTTTGTATGGATTTGAAAGGAAGTCAGTGTGCACATTAAGAATTTTCTATCTTAGAGTTAGGGTCTAGCTTTTTGAGGCAATCTACCTGTCCGCAGGGAGATTTTCCTACAACAGGGGGTCCCTCCAACTAGATATGACTTACGCCACAACTCCTATATTTGGTGGGAAACTTACTCGGTTATACAAGGAAATGAGGTTAGCCTATACAGTGAGCAATCCTTAGAATCCTAACAATTTTCCTATTTACATTGCTGATCAAGATTTAGGAAATTGTATTTTGTCTTTTGATGATGGTATAGATAGCTGCACAAAAGAAAATTACATAGATGGAAAATGTTTTTTGACGGTGCCCTGCCATGTGAAGGAGTAGGTGCAGGGGTACTTTTTGTGGCACTTGAAAATAAATTTTTTGTCCCTTTCTCTTACTAGATTCAATGAGATATAGACTACACCAACAATGTATGTGAGTATGAAGCCTTAGTATTAGGATTAGAAGCTGCCAGGAAGATGAACATAAAGAACCTGGAAGTATATGGAGACGCAGATTTGATAGTTAAATAGATGAATCGAAAATACCAGGCCAAACACCCAAGATTGAGATCGTATAGAAATTGTGCCTGGGATCTAATGGAAAATTTCTTCTCATCTGTAAATATCCACTTCATCCCACACACTGAAAATTTGCAGGACGATTCATTAGCCAAGGTAGCCTCGACGTTCACTCCCCCCTACAACTTTTAAATTAAAATACCACATAGGGGTAAGGAACAGACCATCCATCCCGAACAACATACAACACTGGCAAGTTTTCGAGGATGACGAACAGATCAGGAAGTTCCTCGAAGCAGTGGGTAACTTCTCCGAAAATCACATTCATCAAGAGAATCAAAATGATCACACATGGATCATGCAAGAAGGAGAAGAACCTCAGGAGTTTCGAGAAAAAATTGCAAACCATCACATGTTAGTTTTAAAAAATAATCAGATTCCAAAGGGACTAATCCCCCTGGAGAGACTTTTCAATCAAAATGGCATGCCCTTAAAATCCACTCTGCAACCCCAACCATAAGAGGTTGAAGATTGTGTTGTAGGGACAAAAGAGGAGCCTAGGATGGTGAAAATATCAAAGTACCTTCCTCCTGAGGTAAAAAACAAGTATAAATATTTGCTCGCACGATATAAATATGTTTTCGCTTGGTCTTACAAAGAGATTAGAACCTATGACACTACTGTGATCCAACACAAGATACCTCTGAAGCCTGGTGTCAAACCCTTTAGACAAAAACTTAGACAAATCAACCCTATCTTATTACCCATAGTCAAAAGGGAAGTTAAAAAGATTTTAGACGTGAAAATAATAGTACCACTAAGATACTCCGATTGGGTAGCAAACCTGGTCCCGGTTAGAAAAAAGAGTGGGGAGATTAGATTGTGTGTGGATTTCAGAAATCTAAATAAATCTTCCCTCAAAGACAACTACCCTCTACCTAAAATGGATCACGTTTTAGAAAAGGTAGTTGGGGCAAATAGGATGTTGATGATCGACGGTTTCTTTGGGTACAATCAAATTTTCGTAAATGAACAAGATAAAGAAAAAATAGCCTTCACTACACCTTGGGGTACATTTATGTATGATAAAATTCCTTTCGGTCTAATGAATGCAGGTGCCACCTTCCAACATGCTATGGATATCTCTTTCGTTGGCGAAAGAGACAAGTTTGTGGTTATATATCTCGATGATCTAACCATTTTTTCTAAGTTTGACAAAGATCATTTAATACATCTCAAACAAACTTTTGAAAAATGCCGCAGGTTTGGTCTATATTTAAACCCCAAAAAGTCTCACTTCACCATGCGATAAGGTAAACTCCTGGGCCATATTGTGTCCCGAGACGGAATTAAAATTGATCCTAGCAGGTTTCAATCTATAGACACAATAAATATTCCTAGAAATGTAAAGGAAATTCAGTTGTTCTTAGGAAAGATAAATTTTTTGAGGAGGTTTATCCCAAACTTTGTTGAAATTGTGAAATTGATCACAGGTATGTTAAAGAAAAACAACAAAGTGAAATGGACAGCAGAGGCCAAAGAATCATTTGCACGTATCAAGAAGGTTATAAGCGAGGCACCTGTACTGGCAAGCCCTGACTATCTAAAGGATTTTCTCATTTTCTCATTCACCTCTGAGCATACAATTGCCACGGTGCTCCTCCAGAAAAATGAGGAAGGTTTCGAACAACCGATAGCTTTTTTCAGCAAAAGTCTCAAAGACGTGGAACTCAAATACGATATAATGGAAAAACAAGCATATGCTATGGTAAAGGAATTAAAGGATTTCAGAACTTATGTATTGCATTCCAATATAATCGCCTATGTACCTACTAGCTCTGTAAAAGACATTTTAGTTCAGCCTGACAGTGATGGAAAAAGGGGACGGTGGCTCACTAAAATTCAAGAATTTGATCTGGAGATAAAGCCAACGAAACTAGTAAAGGGTTAAGGTTTGGATAAACTCTTAGCTGAATCAAATTTCAGAGACCTCGGCATAAATAACATACAGGGATGTGAAGAAGATGAGGATATGAATGAGATCTACGACCAAACAAGTGAAATCAAAATCGAAGAAAATTTTACATCCTCTGATTGGTACAAAAACATAGTATCCTACCTACTGACTTTGAAATGCCCAAGTGATTTATCCCCATCCAAAGCCAGAACGCTAAAACTACAGGTGGTCAAATACTGTATATCCTAGAATCAATTATATTGGAAGGACCCACTTGGCTTCATGTTGTTGTGTTTGGTTGAATAAGAAACAGAGAAGGTCATAAGTGAATTCCACGAAGGAGTGTGCAGGGGACATCACGCTTGGAGAGCGACAACTTATAAAATATTTAGGGCAGGGTATTATTGGCCTAAAATTTTCTCAGATGTCAATGCCAAAGTCAGGGCTTGCAACCCTTGCCAATTATTTGCGGGCAAGCATAAACTCCCGGTGCTACCATTAGTCCTGGTCAAAACAGAGGCTCCTTTTCAACAGTGGGGACTGGATTTTATAGGTGAAATTAACCCCCTTTCCAGTGCTCAACACAAATGGATCCTAACTGCCACAGATTACTCCACTAAATGGGTGGAGGCTATTCCAACCAGAAGGGAAACAAATTCGGTGGTAATAGATTTCCTAGAAGAAAACATTTTATCTAGATTCGGCTACCCCTGAAAGATAGTCACAGATAATGCCCAAGCTTTTAAATCCATGGCTATGATCAGTTTTTTCCAAAAATACAATATCATGCTCAGCCATTCCACTGCATATTATCCCCAAGGAAATGGACTGGCTGATTCTTTGAACAAGAGTATGATTAACATAATTAAGAAAGTGTTGAACAAGAACAAAATATCTTGGCATGTACATTTAAAATACGCATTATGGGTGAATCGGATAGGCACGAAAAAATCCATCGGTACCTCTCCTTTCCAGATGGTGTACCGGACTGACGTGGTATTACCCATAAACTTGGCACTTCCCATAATGAAACTGTGGCAAGATAAGAAATCAGATGATCTAAGTACAACAACACAGGGTCAAAGTGGACGAAAGGCTGCAAAAATACCAAGACAACATGAAAACGTTATTCGACTGTAAGACAAAATATAGAGAGTTTCTCCCAGGCAATTTGGTCTTGAGATGGGATGCTAGGAAGGAAGATTCGGTGAAACACGGTAAATTCAATCATATTTGGTATGGACCATTCAGAGTCGTAGCTTCCGAAGGAAAAAATTCGTTTTTATTAGAAAATCTAGACGGTAAAATCTTCAATGCCCCTATTAATGGGCATTATTTAAAACACTACATGAAATAATTGGTTCCCAAAAGATTTCCATTGTATATACCGATTTGTATTTACTTTCTATCTCATGATTTCTTTGAGGTAAGTTTATTTTCACTTTAAATTAATTAGGTCAGTAATTTTGTAGAAGTAGAGATACACAATTTTCAATACATCCAACTCTTTTAAAATACACTCTTCGTGTTTACAGGATTTCGGCTTGCGATCTAAACGAGCGAAAGGAGAAAACAAAAATTCATATATCGGAGACTGAATTCACCGAAAACAGGTGATAGAAAATGTTTTCAGTTATTTTAAAATGGTAAGGCAAAGGTACGAACTCCTGAGAATTATGTTCTTTAAGAAAGAAAAGGTCTCCAAAGCATCGTAATGGTCCCATCAATCTAATGTTTTCGCTTTACTGTTATTAAAAAGAACAATTACTTGCTCTGGGTCCTAAGAATTTAACTTAAAATAAAGATAGGTGGTAGTTAAAATAAACAGAAAAGTAAAGAATCTCTGGGAAAAGGTTTTCAAAAGATGGTTTTAATTTTCGACCTCTGTTTCTCAGTGTACAAACCTCTGTCTGTCACCTTTCTTTCAGTCTTCAGATTTACCTTCTTAAAAAGCCAGGTATATTTCTGGGTTTATATACATAGAGGGGAAGAGATTATGTTTTAACTTTGAAAGTTGTAAAGCATATTTTGGAAAGTAACTTGGTCTTCACAACTCCTCAGTCTCTTACTAAACAAAGTTATGCGTAGGTTGATCTTGACTATTCTAGGTTTTTCAATAGTATCGAAAGATTGAGGCTTGCTTGAAGGAAAACCCATAGAAATAATTTTTCCCCTTTTTCCCTGCGGGCTAAGGTGTTGTGAAAGTTAAGGGAAGGTTGGTACCGAGTAATCAAAGTAAGTTGATAGACCTCCATTGCAAAATATTACATAGATATCACCCCTCATACAAACTGATTGCCCCCACTTCGTGTTTTGAAAATTACATTATAAGATAGATGGTGAAAGGAAATTCATATTTAATTGTACATCTAGTCTTAAGAGACGATGAAAGGAAATTCAGAAATGATTTCCCTCGTCTCAACATTTAAATGCATCAATATTTTTCGAAGTGGTGAAAGGAAATTCAGAAAAAAGGGCCAGATAACTTCACCAGGGTACTAAACAGGCTTGCTGGCAGTGAAGCAATATCTGAGATATCTGTAAGGCTATTATACATGAATCTCACTCTACTTTGGTAATCAATTTTCTCGAAACTGGATTTACATCCTAAGTTTAGACAGGGCTCCCCGATTAAAAACATGTAATAAACTTCGTTTGATGCAAACCAAAAGCCACAAGATCTGTTGGATTTCCTAGGACTGTTATGATCACCTAAATGTAGACATAAATTCATTAAAGAGAAAGAGAAAGTCATGAAAGGGACTACAACTGAGTGTAAGACATATTTGAGTGTTGAAAATCTTTTCAGAAGTGAAAGACAAAGTCTCTTCTTCCCTTTGTTTATATTTTCCTTAAAGCGAGTTTCTCAGAAGTGAAACCAATGAATCCATTTACCCAATATAGGCACATGGTCTATTGTTCTTCCCATCTCGCAGGGAGACGGGATCCCTAGTTGGAGCCTATGTTGGAGTTGCCTTTTTTGACGATTTTTAAGCGTAATTCTTGCAATCAAAGGTTGGTCATTTAAGTTGTCTTTTACTTCGTGACCTTTACCCTTTGAAAATCTCAGTAGTCCCGATATACAAAGTGGCGAGGGTCATTGTACTCCTAATACCTTTTCCTTTTAACCATGAACAAGATTTTTCACTTTTCTCTACCTTGGGATATTGTGTTTTGGGAGTTACAAGTCACACTGTTTTTAAGCCCCGATGTGCGAAGTCACGAAGTAACCTTGAAAGTTTACCCAGGTTAGTACCGAGAGTTAAGTTCCTTAAACCTTAGTTAAGCACTATTGGTGTTTTGCGTCTCGTCATTTTTCCTCCCCAAAAGTCTCACCATCACAACTCTGATAGGTGAAGTCGTGAGACGTCTGCGCAAGTTACCCAGGTTAGTGTCAGGAGTGAATAACTTTAACCATAGTTAAAGTCTATCAGGATTTCGTAGCTCGGCATGCATCTGTCCCAAAAAATATACCTTCGAAGCCCTGAATCGCGAAGTCATGATATTAATTAAATATAAATTAATTAAACACTTAACCTGATTTACCTTCTGGCTTAACTAGATCACATCATTGTGATCTCAGAATTTCGCGACTCGGCATATGCTCTTCCCAGGAACTTTACCTTCGAAGTCTTGAGTCGCGAAGTCACGATTTTAAGTAAACATGATTAATCAAATGCTTAATCCAGATTATGTTTTTTCTTAACTAGATCGCATCATTGCGATCTCAGGTTTTAGGGGCTCAGAAGGTTAGAGTGAAAACTCCCAATACGGTGAATGTCGAAAGGTTGATTAAAGTTTAAGAAATCCTGATTAAATAAGCTAAGCCAGTTTAATCAGTGTTTAATACAAGTAATAATATGCACAGTCTATGAGGTAAATTTAAATGTTCCTTGTGCCAACTTGTGTCACGAATCGTTGAAATTTATGGCATTAATTGGAAATGAGGCAAAGTGACAAGTAAGGATATGGTTTTTATTTCTAAATCTATCTCTAAAAATGATTTGACCATTTTGTTCATAAGGACATCGAGGTTTTAAATGGTCAAAGATATAGATCTTTTTCTTTCTGCTCTCTTCATAAATCTCATTTCTATTTTGCACAGAGAAGTTTTTCTTAGCAAGCTGATTTATGTATGTATACACATTTTTATTGCAGGAAAGCTAAGTCACAATCCTCTATCATGGCCCCACAAAAAAAGTCCAAGGCAAGTGCTGAGATTTCAGGACAAGGCTCTGATAATGTTTCTAATACTTCACCACGAAGCATTGATTCTATCTGAACCTGGTCATAAATCTTTGAGGTTCTACAATCTGATTTGGTGAACTGGTCGGATGATTCTAGTGACAACGAGAAGGAAAACTTGACCACCAAATACAAGATTGTCATCCAAGAAGAGATGCATAAAGTAGCGGCCAGGCCACGTCTTCTTCCTTACTATGACATGATCCGATGGGCATTAGATCATGTAGATATCCCAACCAGAACCATCATCAGCGAGCAAAAGCTCACTATTGGGACCTTTAGACCAGAACACTTTTAGGCGATGTACAAGTTTCCACCCATGTCGAAATTCACATACAATGGCGAGTTTTGGAGGATTTTAAACAAAAGGAATGCGAGAAATATGACAAAAGATTATCTAATTTGATCAAGGATTGGGTCTCACACCCCGCGAAGTTCAGGGTAGATAGCAACAGATTTTATTCCATATCTTCTTTGGAACCACAATTCAATAACATAGCAATGATGACCTGTAGATTGTATGGGAGGGAAGACACCACACATTGTTTCCTCCCATGGGTGCCTCTGATGCATACAATCATAGAACACTGTTCCTTCGATTGGGCCAAACTATTGTCAAATAGTCTAACTAGTTGGATTACAGAATATCGAACGCAGAGGGCGAGCGGGAAGGCCGCTTCATTTTTTATGTCCGCATACATCATGAATGCCATGTGTTTCATGATGCCTTTTCCCTTAATGAGATGGAGATGGGCTCCATTGGATGTTGAGCCTATCCATGTCTACCATTCAAAGCTTTGGGAGGATAAGGCCTCAGATTTCATATATGGAATTTTCAATTGGGTAATGGTACCAATGCATGTCACCATCTTCGATAATCCACTGCCCAGAATCTCAGATAGCATCGCGGCCAATTTGAGCAGTGTGGCCGACTGGTACATGGAGGAATAATTTTCATACATTAGGGCTTTTGGCGCTTCTGTCCCTTCGCATGCTCTACCATTATTTATACCCAATAGGATGGCTTGTCGCAAGATCCCTAGGCAAACCGTGATTGGTGGCATAAGCAAAGAGATTAAAGGATTTTCAAAGAAGGTATGGCCACCTTTCCCCATTCATTTAAATACCTATTCTTTATTATATTTCGGGCATGCAAAGGCCGAGGAAGTAGCCTTAGAAGATATTAAATTGGTCCACATTGAATTCAAGAAACACGACCCACACAGGGTCCTGAGTAATCACTTGGCTAGTTGTGGCCTTAAAAAATTTGAGCATGAGAATTTTCCTCATGATGACATTTTCCGAGACACGAGATCTTATGCCAAGGTTTTGGCTCGGATACAAGCCCTGTTTCCCAAAGAGAGGGCCGATGTTTTCAAATTCCAAGAACATTGGCAGAGATGCCTTCCCCCAGTATTACGGGGTGAGAATCCAATGGCCGTAGAGGTGCAGCAAATGAAATCCAAAGGCTCCAAAGATTCAGCACCCGACCAAGAAGAACGCTAGGACAAGAAAGAGAAAACTGGGGGCCCGAATCAGGAAGCCGAGACTTCCAACCCTCCAAGTAGGCCAACCTCGATTGTTACTCCAGGGAAATCATCTAAGCAGGTCGACAATCCCATCGTTTCTGTTACCCCCCTACAGTCCACGAAGGGGGTTCCAGACGCAGGTTGGGTTTTCGGGAAATAATTATTGCCCATAACAGTGGAAGATCTACCTCCGAATGAATTCTTCTTCGATAAGAAGAGAAAGTTTGTCGTAAAACAAGAACTTTACCAAGAGGCAGGTATAGTATCAAAGAAATCTAAATTTTTAACTGATGGGAGAGCTATGAAAAAGGAGGAATTTGCAACTCAAATAGCAGTAACATTAGGGGATTTCGCTACATCCAACCAATATTCAGTCAAAACCCTAAAGGATCAGCTGAAGTGAAAAAATATTTGGTCAAAACATTAGAGGCTAAACTAGCTATAGCAGAGGCTGCTGCCAAAGATCAGGTGAATATAGGTTTAGAACAAGCTAGAGTAGATGATCATAAGGAAATCGAGTGGCTCAAAGATGATCTTGAAAAAACATAGCTGATGGCTCAGATAAGTCAGATACAGGTAGGCCAGCAAGGAGAATTGATAGAGCAGCTATAAGCCAAATTAGACTTTGTCAAAAGCCAGGTAATCGATGTCAGGATATTTCAATCCCAAGCTATAGAAATCAGAAAAAGAGTGTCAGGAGATCAACAAGGTCTACTTGCTAAGGTAAAAATGATTCAAAACA
Organism: Picea mariana; assembly: GCA_032191745.1. Classification (NCBI taxonomy): domain Eukaryota; kingdom Viridiplantae; phylum Streptophyta; class Pinopsida; order Pinales; family Pinaceae; genus Picea; species Picea mariana. The sequence continues at coordinate 8,302 of JASDQU010030345.1, read as the reverse complement.
AGTGCTAACTCATTGATCGAGTATCGAAAAACCTCACTCTCAAAGAAAAAGATACCAGGGCGGCTCGGGTTGCTTTCCAGGAGGCTATTATAGGCATGAAGAGAAGGGAAATAGGCAGTAGTTCCAGGTTTCCTATCTCAGAGTAGACCCGAGGTAACATCTTGTTGAAATAATGGGAGCGTAACATATCCAAAGGTAGACAACAAGATAAAGAGGTAAGAAAATCTTGTGAAGAAACCTTCGGTTTTCTAGATGGGAGTTGGTTGGGTTCCGATGATGAAAGAAAAACTAAAATACTGGGCCAGATCAGTATAGCCAAGCATCTTCTCAAGATCAAGGAAAATGAGGAAAGAGAATTGGCTGAAATATCACAAATAACCCAGACGAACATAGTCCAAATAGATAAATGGCTAATTAAACCGAGTGTACAATTATGTTCTATCAGCACCAAAGACCAATAGGTGGAGGGAAAGTTGCCACAATTGGTGAAGGATTGTTACACTTTCAAGGCCAATAATCAAGCAGAACCTTCTAAGTTGATATCCCAACTAGTGGAGAAGTGTGTCATTTGCATAGAGCATGCGAAGAGGCAGGTTTCCGGTACCAAACAAGGACATAGACAAAGAATTGAAACGTTTAATTTCCTTTGATGTAACTGAAAACCTCTGGAACGATTGAGATTCTACAATATAGAAATTTGTATAAATATACATTTCGAAGAAAGAACAGAGGATGGACCTTTTTGATCAATTGTAATAGAGACTATCTCCTTTTTGAGAATTAATACAAAGCAATCCGGAGACTCCTGATTCCGTCAAGATTGTGTTATGAGTTTGTTTTCTCTGTAATTTCGTATTTAATTTCATTTTTCTTATATATGTCTGATGAATGTTTCATTGCAATTTAGTAAAACCTCTACTTTGGTGATCAATTTTTAGCCATCTATATCATTTACAGTTTTTCCTCTGTATCGGCTATTAGTAGGTACAAGACCTATGAACGTTTTGGATTGTCATATTTTATGCTTCATCAGATTCCTTCTTATCTTATTTTCTTCTTATGTTTAAAGGGTGATATTCTCCCTTGATAGGAGCCTTACTTTATAGACAACTTAATCTTTTTCTCATATTTCACACATCATTTATTTAAAATATAACTCAGTTACGGAAAAAGGCCTTTGGTTTGCATTTTATCTTTGATATTGAATTCAAAAGTTCTCTTTTATAAGATCAAATAGATACACCATACAAAACCTCGAATTCACTTTTAATTTACTGTTCCTCTATGACTGTCCCCATTGTAAGACAACCTAATATTGAACCCGACTTATCATACCAAACCCATATCGCTTTAAATCTCTTCAATATTATACTTAAAACAACCACCACGTGTGTAGAACTTGAACGTTCATGGGTTGCAATTGAACGGGGCATAAGCATCCAGGAACAGTTGGAAGTACGACAACGACAACCTGGAAATCAGCCTTAGCTTCCTTTCCCGAAGGTTGATGCTCTCATCCTTCTTACTCTTCACTCACTTTCGGATGCCTAGACACTGTACTTTCTAAGCTTTAGGTACAGACTCTGGAACAACACTGACCATGGCACAAAATCACATGAAACAACAAGCAGATCAACATTGTAGTGAAAGACATTTTGAAGTAGGGGATTGGGTGCTTTTAAGACTACAACCATACAAACAAATGTCTCTCAAGCAAGCCAAGAAGGATAATAAATTATCACCAAAGTACTATGGCCCTTATATGGTGTTGCAAAACATTGGTACTATGGCATACAAATTGGAGTTGCCTGCATCTTCACGAGTACACCCAATTTTCCATGTTTCATGCATAAAGAAGGTTATAGGCGACAAGATCCCAATTCAAACTATATTTCCAGAACTTGACGAGGAAGGAAAAATCATATTGGAGCCTGAAGCCATCACTGACACAAGAATTCGCCATCTGAGGAATAGATCCATTTCAGGGTATCTCATTAAATGGAGGAAACTACTGGCTAAAGATTCCACTTGGGAAGATGAGTCTTTTATACAGAAGCATCCAGAGTTACTCAAGCATTGCGGAAAACAATTATCTCAAGGGGAGGGGCATGTTAAGCCCTAATATTGGCTCATGACCCCTTAATTAAGGCATATTATATTAGTAATGTTATTTTATTTATGTCGGATTTAGGCCATTAGTTGTAATTATACCTCGTAGTATCCTATATATACCAAGGAGACATTTTCATTTTGAATCATCTTGTACTTGAACATTTAGGTGGGGTAAGAGGAGGTTGCCCCCTCGAAGAGGCTTATTATCTAAAATTATCTCTTTTTCAAGGCGTTGAGTACTTTTTCTGAGGTTTTTCTATGCTATATTGATATTTGGTTCTTAACACCCCTTTTGGGCCCCTTTTTGGGATATGGGAACATGTAACGGGAATGGGATGTCGGCCCATGGGTTACCCATGTGTAGGCCTATTTTGTAATATATATAGATGTCTAGGCCATATAGAAGAGTAGTAGGAGAATAGTGGATCTATGTGATGTGAATGTATGCTAAGTGCGAGTAGAGTCTGTAAGTGCTTTGTGCATGATTGTAAGAGACTTGCAGAGCTAAGTGCAGGTCCTTGTAGAAAATTGTGGAGGGATTAGTGTTGTAACACAAGGAATAAGGATCTAATAAGCTGCGCAGATCTTATGTCCTGTGCAGAGTAAGGGTTTTGAAGGCTTTGTTCTTGTAACCAATTGACTGAAGACAATAAAGAAGAAGAGTTGGTGGACGTAGCCCCAGGGTGGGGGTGAACCATGTAAACACTGTGTTATGTGCTTTGTGCTTTGTCTTGATGTGTTCACATGTTATTTTCTAAGTTTTTTGATATGTTTAGATAGATCTACTTATTCTTTTTGCTTATAACATGTAAGAATATTAGATCTGATCAAGATAGTCATGCTTAGTGCTTGATGTGCTCATTCTGATCCATTTATATATGCTAAGTGCTTAAATACTGTAGATTAGTGTGAATGCTATGAAGCTTTTATCAACGAAGTGAATAGTGATTTCATATTAAATAACTGATGGTTCTAAGAGTTGTATTAACTGTTGTAATCATAGATTTGTGTCATATCTAAGGTTGCAGACACATGAGTCTTGCAACCACCCCTTCCTCTACCTCGAGTGAGACTTCATATGCTTCGCAGGTGTTGCCGAAAGGGCCGGTAGTTAGGGATTTGTTGGCGCATTGTTGTAGCATTGAACCATGGGTCTGCCCCTATTCCAACAAATGGTTCCATTGTCAAGATGTGAAACTGTGATTACTGAAAATTGAGGAGGAAGAAGATTTGTGCAAAGATTCGACCTAGGATTGTGAAATCTTTGTGTGTAGATCTGTGCCCTAGTGCGCAGTATTCTACTTGAATTATAAATCTCTGTGCTAAAATAAGGAAGCTCGATCTGAAGAAAGGAGGTTGAATCTGAAGGAAAGTAGCAAGATCTGAAAGCTCTGTGCTCTAAGAAAGGTAAAAGTGACAATTTCTGATTAAAAGAGGTAAGATCTGTAAGCTCTGTGCTCTGATAAAGGTAAGAATAGTTAAAATATTTAGACCTGGAAGCTTTTTTCTCTCTAGAAGTAGGATAAGTGGAATTTTTTTTTTCTATAGTATGGATCTAGGTATGTTTAGTAGAGTCTGTCCTAGTTTGAAAACTAGGGCATTAATAGATAAAAGAAGGTTTGATATGAGTAGATATGATAAGAATGGTGACAGATATGTTATACCTATGCATAGAAAGAATGTTTGGACTAATGAAAGGATTTAGGATCCCAGAAAGAATTTATTGTAGGTTAGCTCCTATGATCCTAGTGCGTAGTACAAAAGAGGTTGGGTATCATTTAAAAGAAAGAGAGGATTAACCCTCTATTACAGTTGCAAAAAACCGGGACATCTTGCTAAAGAATTCCTTGGTGGAAGACCTACTTGCCTCTGTTGTAAATCTCTAAACCATGAAGTATTGGATTTCCCTAGAATGATTGCTAAGCTTGAAAGAATGAATCTGAATGAAGAGAAATCTAAGGCAGATCCATAAACTAAGGCGATAACAGAACCCTAGAAAGAATAAGAGAAGACATTGCTACAGATGAAAGAAACCTTGAATGACCACCGACATGTCAGATTATCAGAGATATTCAAAGGAAAATAATGCATTGAGGAAAGAATAGGAGACTTTGACATTCACTGTGTACTAGATGAAGAAACACAGGTGAATATCATGACAAATAGAACTTGGGAAGCTATAGGGAGGCCTGATATGATTCCTTCATTAGGAGGACTAGGGTTATTCATAGGAAAACTGGTAAACCTGTGTGGAAGGCTCTCTCAGATACCTATGACCACTAATGGAACTTAGACAGAGGAATATTTTGAGATTTTTAAATTTTTTGAAGATCGTGCCCCGTTTTCCATGTTAATAGGAAAACCTTGGATTGACAAAGATCAAGCCAGAAGAAAGAAAGAAGAAGAAGTCTTGGAGCAGAAGAAACAAGAGTTAAAAGATTTCATGAACAAGAGGATCACACACTTGATCGAAGAACATGAGAACAGATCAAAGCTATTTAACACTATAAACCCATATGTCAAAGCTGCAAGAACATTAGAAGACTCACAGGATACTGTAGTACCTATCTCGGATAAAGAAGAGATGTTACCCTTGAGTCCTAGGAGAGAATCTCAATAGTGAAAAATAACTAAAACCATGAAAGATAAGAATCAGAATGGAAAATGAATTACCAAGATGAAGCTCACTAGAAAGAAGGATAGAAAGCAAAGTAAGAAAAGAGATAAGTTGTAGAAGGTTCCAGAAGGAACTTTGCAGACAGAAAATTTGCAGAATGGGAGCTTCGTCAAGAAATGAGAACAACGACACATGACACTTCACCATGGAGAATCAATATAGTTATTGGGAATATTATAACCATTCGATCAATGCTCCGAATGGGTATAAAAACAATAAATTTTCATCATCAGACTTGTCAATTGATCGCAGGAAAATCAATTCACAAGAATCAACCCTCCCAAGTGACTGGATTTGTATTCGACCTCGTAGGAAAGTGCATGGAGGGCATATAAATGAATTGGGTGAAGCACCTCATAAACCAGCTAGAACTGGAATGCAGGGAAGCGCAAGACCTAGGATATGAGTTCCACTTTAGCTGGCTTCTCATCTTGATCACTTTTATCACATGAGAGATGATGGAAGGTGAGACCTTCTTGGACATCTAGCCCTTTGAACCTCTGGTTGCGAAATTCAGTACATTGTGGTACTCCAATGACATGAACAAGCAATGGAAATCAAATGTCATCTTCCACACTTATTACAACTAGTTGAAGACAACCATCCAGTCTGAGCATCGTATAACCCCAAACACTCTCCACAGGTTCAAGCCCTTGATGAAATTCAGCGTGGACCTCCATTTCATCTATATCATAGCATGTGCTAATGAGAATAAACAATAGTTGCAGTCATACTACAAGATGACAGAGAAATACTTAGAATAGATTACTAAGGAATGGTCGGCGAACCTCCTCATCCTAGAAGACCCCATGAAGTTATCTGATATGGACAGTCTAGAAGAAGCACACGATACACCTGGACCAAGAAAGACTAAGAAAAATGAACAAGCTCAAGATGTAAGAAGTACCTTAACAAACACTGCTTTTATCTCATCTGAGCAAGGAGGTGATGGAAGAGAGATAGATGGCATAGAATTTGAACAAAAGAAAGCCAAGGTTACACCTCCTAGAGATGAGGAGGACCCCTTGAAGAAAAGGAAGGTTTCCCCTCCAAAACCTTCTTCAAGGAAGAAATCAAAAGAAACTAGGTCCAAATTTGAGACCACCCTCACCTCAGGCAACTTCAACTTCATCATCACAGCATTGAACAATGCTTCATTGGAGATAGTAGAGAAGCAAGAAGCTAAGCAGAAGGAGGTGTTCAATCGGATCAAGGCTGAACTTCAAGGAGTGCAGAAGGAACTACAATCCATCCGCGCAGTTTCCACTGTGCCTCTGCCATCAGAAACACCAAAACTATGACATGATCTAGCTCAATTATACTAGATTGTTGATACATTCGAAGCTCGTCTTTGACGAGCACAGGAGGAGACAGTGAAAGCCACCCAAGATTTAGCACAAATACAGAAAGTCCTTGAGGAGAAATGTAGTGTTGCAGAACGGGAAAATCTTGCTCTACAAGTGAAGTGGGATGAAGAAAAATCCCATTTACAACAAAGCAAGGAATAGTTTCTCACAGAGAAACTCGAAGTTAAGAAAATGGTCAACAAAGAAATTTTCTCTATGAAAGTCTTCGAATTAAAGGATGAAGAGAGAGTTCCACAATAGGTGGAACAACTTGAAGAAGTAATCCAATAACTCCAATAGCGCATAGCATACTTGGAGCTCTGCACTGTGGCCGAGACCCCTCAAGATATAAGATAACTAAGGGAAGCAACTGCCCACAACGTAGTTGACATATTAAGAGCTATTGCATTTAAATGCAATTAGCTGAGTACTGCAACACCCAGACATATGAAAACCTCACTGAGAGCCCAGAGTTACAGACACTGAAGTCACAACCCTAGGAAGTGAAGCAGCATGCAGATATGCTACAGGCATAACTGAAGGCCCTGTTGATTGTAGATAGAGTGAAGAGGTCTCAAGAACAATGCACAACTCAAGAACAGATCCATATGCTTCAAAGAAAAGTGATGTAAGTCACTAAACAACTTCAACATGTGCAAGATAAGGCATGCTAATTTTTCACAGAGGTTGAATGCCGAGGAGCAGAGTTAGAATAGGTTGTCACCACAACAAAACAACACCTAGAAGGGCCAGTGAACGACATATTAATCCAAGAGTTCGTCGAACAAGAGGCCACATCAAAGAAGCAAGTTGAAGCAACTCGAGCCAAGATCGAGGCAGAATTGCTCAGACCAGAGTGAATCGGGACGAGTCATAGGTGAGTGTTGGGGTTCTGTTGGCCCTTGACCAAGTTTTGGGAATTTCTTGGTCATGTTGACCTATTTTGGGACTTCAACAACCTGTCGAAGGAGGAGAACAGGAAGAAGCGGAGATCATGGGATCTCGGCCCCCTTTTGGGCCCCTTTTTGGGATATGGGAATATGTAACGGGAATGAGATGTTGGCCCATGGGTTTACCCATGTGTAGGACTATTTTTTAATATATATATATATATAGATGTTTAGGACATATAGAAGAGTAGTAGGAGAATAGTGCATATATGTGATGTGAATGTATGCTAAGTGCAAGTAGATTCTATAAGTGCTTTGTGTATGACTGTAAGAGACTTGTAGAGCTAAGTGCAGGTCTTTGTAGCAGATTGTGGAGGGCTTAGTGTTGTAACGCAAGGAAGAAGGATCCAACGAGCTGTGTAGATCTTCTTTCTTGTGCGGAGTAAGGGTTTTGAAGGCTTTATGCTTGTAACTGATTGACTGAAGATAATAAAGAAGAAGAGTTGGTGGACGTAGCCCTAGGGTGGGGCTGAACCACGTAAACACTATGTTATGTGCTTTGTTCTTTTTCTTTATGTGTTTACATGTTATTTTCTAAGTGCTTTGATATGTTTAGATAGATCTAATTCTGCTTTGTGCTTATAATATATAAGAATATTAGATCTGATCAAGATAGTCATGCATAGTGCTTGATGTGCTCATTATGATCCATTTATATATGCTAAGTTCTTAAGTACTGTAGATTAGTGTGAATGTTGCAAAGCTCTGTTTTATCAATTAAATGAATAATGATTGCATATTGAGGAACTAATAGTGCTAAGAGATGTATTAAGTGTTATAATCGAAGATCTGTGTCCCATCTAAGGTTACAGACACCTGAGTCTTAAAACCACCCCCACCTCTACCTCGGGTGAGACTTCATTTGCTTCACAGGTGTTGTCGAAAGGGCCTGTAGGTAGGGCTTTGTTGGCTGAACTATTGTAGCATTGAATCCGGGGTCTACCCCTATGCCAACTTCATAGACAATATTGGCATGATGCGGAATGATCACCTTCATTGAGAGGGAGTTGTGTTGTTTCTCCTCATGCCGACTAACCCCTCTAGCCAAGGGTTCCCTAGATCAGTCATGTGAGGTGAATGAGGGGTGTTGACGCTTGAATCCATCATGACCGAAACGACAACCTCACAAGGACATTATTCCCCCTTCGTTTTTCGAGAGATGGTACTCCTCTTGGACTAAAAGACATATCTGCGACATATTGGATTAGAAAAATCAT
>JASDQU010030344.1:22451-32488 GCA_032191745.1 Picea mariana | reverse complement strand
CTTTCTCTTTGCTGCTAGCTGCCACACCCTTAGCAAGATTCTTTGTTTTAGTAGTCTGGTCAGAAATGTCAGGCTTATCTCTAAAAAAGGGGCAAGTGGTAAATCTTGATCTCTGACCAGTTAGAGATGCATTTACAACTGATTATATTTTGGGTGGTATATTATATATATATATTTCTCAACTTTAATTTCTCCATTTCTGGTCCCCACATTAATTTCTTTATTTCTCTTAGAAGCATTAACTTGTAGGGTTTTAAAGAAATTATCCTAGATCTAGGGAAGCATTATAAGTTCAAACAAATAAATGTTCACTTTAGTTATCTTCATATATTCCAAGAAATAATAATCCAATTTTTATGTAGGAGTAGAAGGAAAATTATGTTTAGGAGCCTTATCAATAGTTTTTTTTAGTATGGGATGTTGTTATATGACGATTAGAAGGAGCAAGGGTATCAAGGGAAGTCGTTTTGCTTGAACTTATAGTAGTTACTACATTTTGGGACATATGTACTTATTCTATCTCTTCCACTTCTCCCAATCCATAATAAATGTTGAAAAAAGGATTTAAATTGTTGTTCATCTAATTCATCAACCTATTGGGATTGGTCTTGCTATTCATTTCCTCTATTTATTCTTTAGGCTCAACTTTATTTTCATTTTCCCAAGCATCGAGAGCTTGGACAATGTCTTCCATGTTAATAAATACAAAATAAGAGGAGTTGATTTTGTTGGCAAGAGGAGTGATCTTATCTTTCTTGGGTTGAAACTTAAAAATTTTCTTGGGATTAGAAGTTCATTCCCCATGGTTCTTCTTAAGGTCAATTATTTCATTGGACAACTTCTTAACAATTCTATGAATAGATTCCATATCCATTGAGTCCATTTCTTTATCCTCTTATGAAGATTTAGTTGTATCTGATTTTGTTTTTGGATTAGTTTTATCTTTAGAAGATTCAACTCCAGGATTACCTTTCAAAATCAACATTTTTTTTCAATTTTGGGGGTTTCCTTAAAAGTTACTTCCAAGGTAGTTTTCTCAACATTCTTGACAAACATTGCCATTGACAAGGGGAGGGTTGTAGCATAGAATTCAATAATGAAATATTAAATAGGATTAGAAACTTGAGGGATTCATTTCATTAGAGTGACGAAGAATTGATTAAAATATTTAATTTTTTCTTTAGGTTCCATTTTAATCCTCGAGAGGTCGAGAACTAATATTGTTGTGGTTTTGTGTTCTTCAAACTTTTCAAGAAAAATGTTCTAAAAAATACTCTGATAAGTGATGGAGGCTTCATCCAGAGAAAATAACCACGTTCAAACATTTCTCTCAAATGTATAAGGGAATGGCCTACAAAAAACATCTTCATGTTGAACATTATGGAGTCATACCACCAATAAGGATTTCTTAACGTGGTCTTCAAAAAAGTTTTTTTTGTCTGGTTTCAACTTGGGAAAGAATTTCTCAGGATGCTTCAACATATCATGGAGTTGTCCAGGTACTGCAACTTCATCCAGAACTAACTAGCGTTGATAAGGTGGGGGATTTTGACTGTTTCTAGCCAAGTTTCAAAGATTATACAGAACTAGTTGCAACTCTTCCTCTTCTCCCAATTAACCTTCAAGTTATTCTTCCTCCTTAGGGATTTCTTCGGGTTCACTTCTTGGTGTGAGAGGTGTTGATTCATGGGGTGAGGGAAGTACATCACCACCATCAACAAGAACACAACATTCAAGGTTGAAATCATAATATTTTGAAACACCTTGCAAGACTTGGTATAAGTGATATTCGAGAGTCCCAAAGGTTGGGATTTCCTAGGAGGTAAAAGGGTCTTCAAAGAAAGGATCTACCCTTTGGGAACTATATTTATCATGGGGTATGGAATAGTCGATTGGGAAATGACCAATATACCTGCTCCAGTACCTCATGACTATGCATTCACTAGATTCTCTGATGAACAAGAAAGACATCTTTGAGTGGAAATCTGGGAAGGAGTGTTCCCTGAGTAAGAAACTCGATGAGAATAATGTTCATGATAAAGTTTATGAGAATCACTATCTTGAGTTGTGTTAATGAGAAGCATAGAACGCGTAGGGATTTTGATTTTCTTTGTAGAAATTCAGTTCGATGGCCCTCCTTCTAGCACCATTTCTATTGATGGGTCCAAATGGCCTATCAAGTAGGTAATGGAGAATACCCAATGAAAATTCCCAATTAGACCCACTCTCATATGGGGTGGCATTTCAGACCAGTATGTGGGCCTAGTTTCCACTCTAAATTTTCTATCTAAATATGAATATGAGAACTGAAGGTTCTTAGATGAATTAAAATATGAAACTAAATTAACTGGAGTTGTCTACTACTATACTAAGATGTAATTCTAACCTAAACTAAATTATCATGATTAGGAGCATATTTCTATAATCAGTGTTGAGACCTACGTCTTCACCTCTGCCCCTCCTACCTCTTTTCCCTATGCCTTCATCAAAATTATTCCTCTTATGGTAGTTTCAGTCGTTTCCCATTACTAAATGACTTGGTTCTTTCATCATTATCTTTGTTGATTGATTCCTTGCGCAAATTGTTTTTGTTTTTTTGAAGGATAATTGCATGTCGTGATTTGGTTCAAAATACTTGTCATCATTTTTTCCATTGATTGAGCATGCGTCAGGTCAACCAAGTCTTTTTGTGCATAGGGAACACCCGTAAACAAAACACAACAATTCGTAGGAGTCATATTCGGTATTGGATTATGAAAATAGACTGTTTAAATTTCAACAGTGGAGATCCAACAGGACGATCAGATCAACGAATCTCATACATTCGGGATTCCAGAACTTGCATGAGGCTTAATCGAAAGAGTTACACATAAGACACTCTATGACTTCAACTCCAAAAAGGTCGAGCTAATATTTGTTGAAAACTCCCGAACGTCGAAACATTTGAGCTAACCTTTGTTGAAAAATACCAAATTTTCAATGACGCATCACTTCGATGATCATCCAGCTGGGACATCTCCACACTTAGAACTAAAAGAATACCCAATGCCAAAACACCAGGGCCATGTAGAATTCATAACTCGGGACACATGGAACTCATTTCAGACACCTTTGGTTACTTCAATTGCCCATTTTTGGGTGACACATGTCACTCTCTTAATCCGGAAATGTCAGTGATAGTGACGTCATAGAAACATTAGATATGAAGATACAAAGTGTCGATCAGAAATAGTGACATCATGGACAAGTCATATCCGAAGAGCCAAAGTGTCGATTATCCAAAGAGCCAAAGTTCCAAAGTTTTTAAGTTTCACGTCACTTCGCTAGTCCGATCCTTCGAGACCTATACATACTTTTCATTTGAAAACCCCTAAACCCCGAATATCCGGAGACACGTAGCGCTCATCTATGATAAAATGTAGTGGTTATCCATGGTGACATGTGAATCCATCCGTTGTGACACATGTCACTCATTTCGAGAATTTTCATCATGCCATTTTGCTCCACTCCAGGTGACATGTGTCATACTTATTTTTGTGACACATCATCAATTCACATTAGGCTGCCATGTCAACTTAGGGAGATTGTCCTCCTCAAGATTTATATCAAGAGAAGGCACAGTCTCTCAAAGTCCTGAACGTTGAAGAGTCGGAGACACATGACACTCTTCTATCATGACACATGACATCCATCGGTTGAGACATGTGGCATTCATCATTTGAGACACGTAGCACTTATTTTAAGAAAACTTGGGGTTGTCATCTATACTATTTCAAGTGACACATGTCACCCTTATTTTTGTGACACGTCAATGATGTGACATCAATATGCCATGTCATATTCAAGGGATCTTCCTCTTGAATATTTCAAATCACAACATTCAAAAATAAAAACTCCCGAACCCCGAAGAACTAGAGTCTTGATGTTCTTAAATGATGAATGTTAAAGTAATATCAAGTTAATAGGTGATTAGTATTGGATAATGACTCTGGGAGTTCTGTTATCTAGTGAATATGTATACTCTGTGCTTCAAATCCCTTAAACGTCAGAGTTCTGAAGTGGATCACCCATAGTTATTGCACATTTTGAAATGTTTAAAAAGGGGTGCCAAACCAGAATTCAAGAAGCTATAATCTGGACTGCAGAAAGAATATCAGAGACTTCGAGAAAATGCCAGATGATTTTCGTCTTTCCTCCAGGGGATAAGTAGGGGGGAAATACTGCCAACATATTCAACTATCTTCGGTGGCCTCAATCAATGTGCATGCATTCATGTGCTCAATACATAACTCAGTTATGTCATTCCTAGTCATTTTCTTTCAAATCTTAGTTCATTCCAGTGCATGCGTCGGTCTAGCTTCAGTGCTAGTAGAATTTTTTAACTGTTCAATCACACAACTCTTTTAGTTTCATGCATAATAAATGGTCTTTTTTATGTGATAAGAACCACTCATTTTTTATTAAGTCAAGCTCAAAGTATTCATTAACATACTCCAGCAGTGTGTTTTACTTAAGTTAATAAGTTGTTTTACAGTTGATGTGTAGAGCTAAGCCTCAATTCCACACTGGTCAAGGGCCTTCCCATCTGTGAAAAATAGGCATCTTTTGTATGTTAGAAGGGTTCGGTTTTTGGGAGAAAAAGATAAATACAACAACTAGTTGGACCCATTCTGTGCATGTATTAAATCTCTCTACCCAGTGAAGATACTATTGATGACATTGTATATGTGTCCAAATTTGTATGTGTTTCTTATATTTAATACAATTTTGATTTGTGTGAAGTACGTTTATTTTCCTTTAGCTACTGTATAACTTATCTTTATTAATATGCAACATGTGATAACAACTATGCTTTGATGAAGATTTTTTTTTGTTGCAACCTATGTGGATAGTTGTGTTTTTGGTACATGTTTCATGCTTGAAATGACATTTTAATACTTAAACTTCTAGCAATTGATTGTTCATTGAATGGTTTTTCTCTTTTCTTTGTTTCTTACCTTTACTATCTCACTTGTCTATCCTTAGTGTGCCACCATCCAAGGATGAACCTAGTCCATTTCATTTGGCCAACCAAACAACATCCATGTATTGGTAAACCAACCCTCCAATTGACCCATAAATAAAAAAACCAACCATTCATAATGTGAGGTGGCTTGGCTCTTCCCATTAGTAGTCAAATGAAGAATTTAGGACCAACATCTTATGGCACTACTTCCGAGGAATAGAGTAATGAAATATCTTTCCCTAGGACAATGAAAAAGACCATATCAGATATTTGAAGGTGAAAAAATATCATACACATTCAGACTGCCATCTTTCACCCAGAGACTCCACTGAGTTAACCTCAAAAAAGAAATATTGGATCCCAAAAAAGGACTCAAGAAATCCAAATCTGAGCACACCAAAGCCACTAAGGCTCATCCTAACCCTAAGAAGGACACAATAGTATCTGAGCCAGAAAGAAAACTAAGAAAATACAACTTATATTAGAGATATACCTCACCCCTCAAGGGTAAGGTTGCACCTCATGAATCTATTGTTCTTCATCATCACAAGAAACTTGAATTTGCTATCCCTGAGAATCACATTTCCAAGGAATTGTAGACACCTTCAAATCCTACCTCTACTTCATCATCTAGTATAACATCCACCCCTGTATCTCTAATCAATCTTCAAATTCTGATTGCCCAAACAATGGCTATTAACATGATGGATTCCATAATTGATGCCAGATATGCACCCTTGGTTCTTCCTGTAGGCTTACATGCACTCCCAACCACAAATTACATGAAATATTTTCCCATATATAATGGGGAAGGGGATGTCACAAATGAGGAACATATGATAGTCTTCTACAAATTTACAAACAACTTTAATATTGACTATGCAGATGTGTGGATGAGGTTGTTTGTACAAAGTCTTGATGGGGAGATAAGAAAATGGTTCTGGGACCTCCCTCCATCCTCCATTGTAGATATTGACGCATTAGATGAGGCTTTCATAAAGCAATGGGGGGATAGAAGGGATTATCTGTATTACATCACTGAGTTTGGGGCTCTTAAGAGAAAGAATGGTAAGTTCATTTTAGACTTCACAAGGAGATTTAATAAGATGTATGGTAGAATCCCAGATAAGATAAAAAAAACTAAATCCTCTGCCAAGATCACTTATGCCAATGCAATTGATGTTGAATTATCTCTTCTTTTGAGTGAGAGAAGATCCACTACCTTGTTATCTATGCAAGAAGCATCCATTGAGGTTGAATCTAACATCTTGGCATCAGACCAGTTAAATACAAGAAGAAACAGAGAGAGGATTCCATTGCCTCCTCTAACCCAACCACATCTGATCCTAAAATTGATGAAATGACCTAAACTTTGAAGGATCTGACATCTCAAATAGCTAAGATGAAATGGGAATCTAAACAACCAAACAAAGATTTTCAAGGAGATGGGAACATAAATCCCAACTAGTTTATAGGATCGAATGATGCCCCTAAGATAATGCAGAGAGACAAGAGGAATGTTAATGAACAAAGAGTAGTACCTCATTTCCAAAATAATCATATTAAGGAGATGGATGAAAACAATGATGATATGGTGATGTTGTCGTACTTTTCAATGAAACAATTTTTTACACCAGTCACTTAACGCAATAATATTATGAGGTAGCACAAATCTTAGATCAATTTGATGTTGAGATAGGGGAAGAGGGAGTTATTCAAGGCCAACCCAAAAATAAATATGAATTGAGGCCTATAAAATGCACTCCTAAATCCACCACCTTTGATCAGAACAAAAAAACAAAGGTTCCTCCTAAGACAAATCCAAGCAAAGGTGCATTGGCTAAAGCTCACCAACCTCCTCCTTTCAAACCCGTTGTCCCAGAAGTAAAAGATGTCGATAGGCCACAAGCATCTTTTAGCCTAGAGCATGAGTTGAGAAAGATCGATATCCATGTACCTCTATCATAATTATTGAAAAATGAGCCTTTCAAATAATCCATTATGAAGGTTCTGCAACCACCTACTTCTGTTGTAACTTCTGATGTAATTAGTCTACAGGATGAGAACCCGACCATTATTGTGGGCCCACACATTGAGGATGGATCTGATGCTTCTCCACCATTCTACATATATCTAATTGTCCATGACAAGATCCTACATAATTGTCTCATGGACTCAGGTTCCTCACACAATGTCATGCATAAAGTTGTTATGGAGGAACTAGGTCTGGATATCACCAAGACCTATCAAGACCTTTACTCCTTTGACTCCAAAAAATTCAAATGTTTGGGATTAATAAAATATCTGGTGGTTTCTTTGGCACAGTTATGCATGAAAAGTGTAGTGATGGTCATCGTTGTGGCTAAAATTCCCCCCAAGTTTGGAATTCTTTTGTCTAGGACATGGGCCAAGAAGGTTGGGGGATCATTACAAATGGACCTCACATATGCCACCTTCCCTGTTTTCAAAGGAGAGAAAAGGAGACTATACAGAGAGGTCACATTGGCCTATATTTTTATCCACCATCAAAATCCAATAAATCACCCAATTTATGTTGTTGAGGATGAGATTGGCTCATCTATTTTTCATTTAAATGATGAGGAACTAGAAATTATAGTTAACAAATGCAAATATCATCCTTTGACACATTATAAGAACCAAGTGTGGAATATGTATTTTTATGGATCCTCATCAAAATAATGTTTCGAGGCTGGTATAGTCCTCATTTCCCCTTCTCAAGAGGTTATAACTCTCTCTTATAAGATGGAATTCAATACTACTAACAATATAGCTGAGTATGAAGCTCTGGTGATTAGATTGAGGGTTGCTAAAAACATGGCCATTGAAAGTTTGAAAGTCTTTGGTGATTCTGAGCTAATCATCAATCATCTCAAGAACATGTATCAATCTAAACAACATAGGCTCAAACAATAGAGGAATGAGGTGTGGGACCTGGTTGATAACTTGTTTTTGGCATTTAATATTTCCTTCATCCCTAGAGAGGTAAATCAGAAGGAATATTCTTTTTCATTGGCTGCCAACACCTTTAGACCTCCCACTGGTCCAAATATCAAGTATCAGGTGGAAGTGAGACACAATATAACCATACTAGACAACATAAATCACTGGAAGGTCTTTAGTGATGACCTGGACTTGCAAATATTTTTGCAGACCTTAGAAGAATTATCCAATATCTCTATAGATCAAGAGGGTGAAGATGATGAATAAAAGAATCAACAAACATCTCATATGTTGAAGAAAGTGGTTGGAGACAACATTGTGGAACTGAAAATGAACCATATCCCCAGGGGTCTAGTGCCACTGTAAAGGTTATTTGACAGTCATGATGCCTCCATAGGATATGCCATAAAAAATAAAGAAGAGGAAGTGATGGATTGCAACATTAGGACTACTGAAGATACCAAAATAGTCAAATTTTCCAAGGCACTACCTCCAGAACATAAGGACATGTATGTAAACCTCATGAAATTTTTTGCTAATATTTCTGCATGGTCGTATGAGGATTTGAATACATTTGACACTGACATCATCCAACACAAAATCCCTCTGAAGGATGGTTCTAAGCCATTCAGACAGAAGATAATAAAATTTAATCCCGTTTTGATGTCCATAATTGAAAAAGAGTTGAAGAAAATGCTTGATGCCAAAATTATTGTTCCATTGAGGTTCTCAGATTGGGTGGCCAACTTGGTACCTATGAGAAAAAAGAGTGGGGAAATACGCTTGTGTGTTGATTTCCAGAATCTCAACAATTTCTCTCTAAAGGACAACTACCCCCTACCCAAGATGGACCATATTTTTCAAAGGAAGTACGTGCCCACGGGATTTCCTTACTGGATGGGTACTTTGGTTATAACCAGATAGTAGTATGTGAATAAGACAAATAAAAAAAATCATTCACCACCCTGTGGGGAACATTTATGTATGACAAAATTCCCTTTGGGATGATGAACATAGGGGCCACCTTTCAAATGGATATGGATGTATCTTTCGTGGGGGGCAAAGATAAATTTATGGTTATATATTTGGATGACATCACCATTTTCTCCAAATCAGATCCAAAACATTTACAACACCTTAAGCAGATTTTCCAAAAATGCAGAAGGAATGGGATCTCTTTGAATCCCAAGAAGTCCCAATTTTCTATGTCATAGGGTAAGCTCCTAGGTCACATCATATCCACACGATTTATATAAATAGACCCTAAGACAGTGGAGGAGATTCAAAAAATTGAAATTCCCCAAAGAAAGAAGTTTATTTAATCTTTTATAGGAATAATAATTTTTTTGAGGCGCTTTGTGCCAAACTTTGGTGAAATCATAAGGCCCATCACCAACATGCTGAAGAAATGTGTTGTTATCAAGAGGTCACAGGAGAAAAAATAAGAATTCTAAAGGATCAAACAAGCCTTGGTTGAAGCCCATGTATCAATCATCCCTGACTATGCCAAATAATTCTTTATCTTTTCTTTCTCCTCCGAGGAAACCATTGTTGTTGTGCTACTGCAAAAGAATCAAGAAGAGCATAAATATCCCATATCCTTTTTCACCAAAGCCCTCTGAGATGTTGAGATGAATTATGATATATTATAAAAGAAGGCCTATGCATTGGTCAAAGAATTTAAATCTTTCAGGGTGTATGTGTTACATTCTAGCATAACAACCTATGTTCCTAGTAGTAGTGTCAAAGAGATTATGGTCTATACATATAGTGAAAGAAAAAGAGCGAAATGGATTGTCAAATTGTTGGAGTATGACCTGCACATAAATTCAAGCAAGTTTATCAAGGGATAGGGACTCATCAATTTGTTATCAAAATCAAATAGTAAAGTGTTGGAATCGCATCGGACCTTCATCTAATTCAATGAACCCATGACATAGTATGGACAAGACAACATGCAGTTATTTGAAAACTACTCGTCTTCACCTTGGTACCAAGATATTATTTACTTTCTATAGAACCTATAAATACCACCAGATTTGAAGAGAATGAAGGTTAGATATCTCAAATT
>JASDQU010030342.1:644-22398 GCA_032191745.1 Picea mariana | reverse complement strand
ATTGGAGAGCTTGGATGTATTGTGACTGGCTGTGGGTCAGTTTGGACAGTGGAAGACAGAAGAGAAAGTGATTGCAAGTTGAAGAGGATTTGAGCATGTGAAGCAAAGAAAAACCCTAAGTGCTCAAGAGCAGATGCTTGTTGCATTATACACTGGCCGCATTCACACGTGGGTTGTAGTGAGCCAGAGCACGTTCACCCGCGGGCTACACTACTGACAGGTCGCGTACCTGTTGACAGATTGACATCTGTTGAGGATTGTTGCCTCATCTCATGATCCGTCAGGATTTTTCGAAATGACTTATGGATGATTTTTTATTTGCATGCATTAATTGACCATTGGGAAACTTAATGAAAGAGCGAGAAAATAAATGAATTATACAGCCATTAACATATTTTCAGATCTGAAAACATAATGAAAAACAACAAACCATAATGCACATAGGTTGATAACGGAGTTCGACAACTTTGCCTACGTCTCTGGGCCTTTTCTCTTGTGGGCGAGGCTTTTTATTTCTGTTCGAAAGCTTATTAGTACATATTTACATTGCCGAATGGTCTCAAGACTGATCTGGTCTTGTTCGCCCAGATATCTGGAACCATGCACAAAAAATGGCACCTGAATCGGATGTCCCGAGCTCTCAGAAATCGTCCGACAACATCTCCTCCTCAACGGTCTCCCTGCCTCAAACTGGCTTTGACTTGGCTTGCTTCAACATCTCTGCTCTGAAATTGCTCTCAAAAGATGTGTCCTTGGCCTCAAAATGGCCTTGGTTAAATAGTGGGGGAGTTAGTTTTCCCTCTCCAACTTCCCCCACGAATTTAGGCTCTAAAAATGCCCAATAACCCTTAAAAATGGCTTAATTACATTAAAAAGGATTAAACAATAGTTTAAAATCCAAGAAGTGCTTGAAAAACCCACTTCGTAACTATATAATAGTTAAATACGGGCTTTTAGCCCCCCTCCAACCGGGCATGCGCACTTAAATGAAGGTCACATGGTTTATATGTGGCCACGCGCTATAGCGCGGGCCACCCCACAAGTGCCAACATAGGGTTATATGGGCGTTTACATCGAAACCACGGGCTAAACAAACCCACGCCCCTTTTAGTGTAACGGTGGTAACCAAATTTTAAACCGCATATTGACATAGTTTTCCCGCGCTCCAATGGTCGTATGCCACGGTTACATTTAACACAAAGAATCGGGGGTTGGGGCTAAGCCCCGGCCCCTCCCCCCGCCAATTAAAAACAAAATGCAATTTAAATATAAAAGTTCCCGTTTATGAAACAAGCAACACATGCGTGGTCCAATGGTCGGAGGGCACATGCGAAGTCATAGCCGTGGAGGAGGTCCGGGGTTCGAATCCCCCCGGGCCCAAAATAATTTTTATATAGCTGTCATTGGCTAAACCCGGGGTGCCACGTGGCAGCCCGTGATTGGGCCATGTGGCACCTTTTCATCCACTTGATGAATGCCACGTGTCAACAGCTGATTGGCCCACGTCACTGCCAGGCGTCTCTGCCCACGTCACATGTTGACGTCATCCGTGCCACGTGTCACGCAATCAGTGGTGACACGTGTCACTCCATGATTGGTCCAAGTGCAGGCCAAAAATGCCAAATCAGCCTGCCACGTGTCACTGCCTGAGGCTGCCACGTGTCGTCCTTCGATGCTGCCACGTGTCATATTCTAGACCTGCCACGTCAGCTGTACGGACCTGCCACGTCATCTGTACGGACTGACACGTGTCCTGCCCAGTCAACATTTTTTTCCTGTTTGACTTTTCGGTCAGAACGCGATATCTTCTTCATACGGACTCCGTTTGACATAAAAATTATACCACTGGAATCAGGAAGACGAGCCAGACGCAATGGTGCTGGTTTCGTCGGATTCCAAGCACTTTCATTTTTGAGCATTTTTCATGCCCTAACAGGCTTCTGAATCCGATTTCGGATCATCTCAGTTGATGCTGAGGGTGTAAGCTGAGTCTTGCATATAGAGCTGGTGCTCTTGTAGAGTTGTACTCTATTCAGTTGTCGCTGATAAACCCAAGGATTGTAGTCCATAATAAAAAGAAAATTGTACATACATCTTGTGTTCTTTGTGTTCATTGTGATGATGACTTGTTGATGATATATTGTTGATATATGTTGCTGACATGTGCCTACATCTAACTGGTTATAAATGATAGCAATGGGTAATGAATAAATGTTGAATGCTAATTGATGAGCTTTTGTGCAAGAGGGAAGTTTTGTGAAAAAGAGCCCCACACTCATTCACCCCCCCTCTAAGTGTGGTAGGTGTGTCCAACAGATATTTTTGAAGTTTTTCATTTACTTATTCTTTGATCTGCTTGACCTCAATTAATTGATTTATTGTTCTTGTCATATCATTTGTTTCTTCGTCAACATCCTGCCATAATTTCATCACGGGAAGAGCAATATTAATCGGTAAAATAACATATGTGTCATAAACCAATTGAAAAGGTGACATACCTATTGATTTCTTGGTGATGATCATGTTTTCCCATAGAGCATATTTTAAATGTATATGCCAAGCATTTTTATTTTCCGTTAAAACTTTTTAAATTATTCTCATTGAACTTTTGTTAGAAGATTATATTAAACCATTCCCTTGAGGACAATAAGCTGTAGAATGAACCTAAATAATATTATATTTATGACAAAAGTTTATCATAGTGATGGATTTAAAAGATTGTGCATTATCTCTAATTATTTTTCTTGGGCAACCAAATCTTGCTAAAATATTTTCCTCCAAGAAACTTGTTACCACTGAGTCTATAGCATTCCTGGTTGGAATAGATTCTACCCACTTAGAAAAATAATCAGTGGCAGTTAGTATCCATTTGTGTTGGGCACTGGATTGAGGGTGAATCTCTCCAATGAAATCTAATCCCCATTGTTGGAAAGGAGCTTCAACTTTGATAGGGACTAAATTTAAGGCACGGATTTTTTTTTTCCAGCAAAGAGTTGACATTGTCTGCAAGCTCTAACCCTTGCATTTACATCACTGAACAATTTTGGCCAATAATATCCCACCCTTAGGATTTTGTAGGTTGTTTCTCTCCAAGCATGGTTTCCTCCACATATTCCTTTGTTAAATTATTCAATAACACCCTTTGTTTCAGACTCTAATAGGCAACTTAACAAAAAACCTAAATGATCTTTCCAATATAGCTTTTCATCAATAATGTAATATTTAATTGCTTGTAACTTTAACGTTATTGCTTTTGTTGGGGTCATATCAGTGGGGCATTGAAGACTGAGAAGGTATGACACTATTTTGTTATACCAAGGGGAGGAAGAGAATTTATCATCTATTTGAGTTGTTTGTACTTGATCATCAATTTCTTGAATAACCGGTAAAGGATTTTCTAAATCAATGTGATTAATTCCAAGATATTTAAGATTGGATTCAACAAGCAATTTTTCTAAAACTTATCCTTTTACTAATTTGGTTGGCTTGATCTCCAGATCGTATTCTTGGATTTTTTCCAACCACTTGCCTCTTCTGCCATCACTACTAGGTTGTATTAATATTTCTTTGACAATATTGGTGGGTACATATGCTGTCACTTTGGAATGTAATACATGTTTCTTAAAATCTTTAAGCGCTTTAACCATAGCATAAGCTTGTTTTTCTAAAATATCATATTTCAATTTTGCATCTCTGAGGATTTTACTAAAAAAGGAAATAGGTTGTTCAAACCCATCATTATTTTTCTGTAAAATCATTGTTGCAATTGTGTGTTTGGATGCAAAAAAAAGACTAAAAATTCCTTCAAATAATCTGGACTTACCAAAACTGGTGCTTCTCCTATGGATTTTTTAACTCGTTGAAAAGATACCTTAGCTTTTGATGTCCATTTCACCTCGTTGTCTATCCTCAGCATATCTGTGATCAGTTTAATAATTTCAACAAAATTTGGAATGAATCTTCTTAAGAAATTAATTCTTCCTAAAAAAAGATTGAATTTCTTTTTTATTTCTGGGTAACTTAATCTTATCAATGGATTTAATATGTTTTGGATCAATTTTAATCCCATATTTTCATACAATATGACCTAACAAATTCCCTTCTTCAATAGTGAAATGAGATTTCTTGGGATTTAGAGACAAGCCATATTTTATGCATTTATCAATAATTTTTCTGAGGTGCTTTAAATGTTCTGCATCAAAATTGGAAAAAATTGTCAAATCATCTAAATAAATAATGACAAATTTATCTCTTTCACCAACAAAAGATAAGTCCATGGCTCTTTGAAAAGTTCCACCTGCATTCATCAAACGAAATGACATTTTATCATACATGAAAGTTCCCCATGGAGTAGTAAATGCAGTTTTTTCTTTATCATCCTCATGGACAGCTATTTGATTATATCCTGAGAAACCGTCAATCATAGAAATTTTATTAGCCCTTACTACATTTTCAAGAATATGATCCATTTTCAGAATAGGGTAATTATCTTTTAACGAATATTGTTTTAGATTTTTGAAATCCACACATAATCTTATCTCTCCATTTTTATTTCTAACTGGAACTAGATTAGATACCCATTCAGAGTATCTAAGAGGCACGATAATTTTTGCATCAAGAAGTTTCTTAACCTATCTTTCTATTACAGAAAAAAAAAATAGGATTAATCTGTCTAAGATTTTGTTTGAAAGGTTTGACACCTGGTTTTAAATCAATTTTATGCTCTATAATAGAAGTATCATAAGTTTTCAAATCTTCATAAGACTATGCGAACACATCTTTAAATTCCTTGAGCAATTCTATATATTTTTTCTTCTGTTCAATGGGAAGATATTTATATAACTTTACAAATTTTGGACTTTATTTAGACCCAATATTGCAATCTTCAACTTCTTATGGTTGAGGATGAAAAGTATATTTCAAAGGGATATCATTTTGATCGAAGAGTCTTTCTAAAGGAATGATTCCTTTTGGAATCTGATTATTTTTTAGCAGAAGCATTTTATGATTTGCAATTTTGTTCTTAAATGTTTCTTCAGATTCTCCTTCATGCATAATCCAGGCTGGATCATTTTGATTTTCGTGATCAGTGTGAGTTTCCAAAAATCCATCGATCGTTTTGAGGAATTTCTTTATTTGTTCATCATCCTCAAATATTTGTCAATAATGAACATTATTTGGTATCGAAGGTTTGTGTCTCATCTCGATGTGATATTTCAATTTCAAAGAAGTGGGTGGGATTAAAGTACTTGCTACCTTAGCTAAGGAGTCAACTTGTTGATTATGAAATCTTGGAATAGCATGAATATTAAAAGACAAAAAGAAATTTTCAATTAAGTCCCATGCACAATTTCGATATGATCTCATTCTGGGATGTTTAGCCTAATATTCTTGTCTCACTTTCTTCACAATAAGTTCTGCATTCCCATATACAATTAAGTGTTGAATTTTAATTTCTCTAGCAACTTCTAATCATAAAATCAAAGCTTCATATTCACATACATTATTCGTATAATCGATATCAAATTACAATCTATAAAAAAATGGAATGTAATACTCATCATTTGGTACCACAAATAATACTCTAGCTCCATCTCTTTCCCATGAAGAGGCACGATCGAAATGCATTTTCCACGTTCATTCTCTAATATTTACATTCTCCTTAGAAATTTTAACTTCCTCATTCTCTGTACAAGTTTCAAAATCATCATCAATAGATAATATACAATTTCCTAAGTTCTAATTAGCAACATAGACTAGATAATTGTTAGGATTTTGTGGATCACTAACTGTATAAGCCAGTCTTGTCTCTCTCTATATAGTCTTGTAAATTTCCCACCAAAGATAGGAATCATGGCATACTTCATATCTAACTATATTGATCCTCCTAATTTAGCACCCTAGGATCTTGATAAAAGCATGCCATATTTTGCAAGTACATCAGCTACTACCACATCCATAAGAACACTTTTAACTGAGATTTGCTCCAAATTTACAACTAAGTCCTTTATCATACCCAAACAATTAACTTTCCTAGAATCAAAAGAATAGAGGTTTTGATAAGGTTTGGTAATTTGCAAGCCCAATTTACCATTATTTCCTTTGGCATCATATTGTGTGAAGCACTTGATTCTAGCATACAATTATGCAGTAAATAATCATGCACAATAAGTGTAATATAAAATGGAGCCATAGAATCTTTATCATTTTCAATATGAGGTCCAAACATGATTGTTGGACGCTCATGTTGAATATTAATAACACTAGTTTGACTCTCCAAATCTGGAGGATTTATTACTTTTGAATTTTCTACTTATATGACAGATTCTTAGCGAGTTCTATCAAAGGTACTAGAATTTTAATTTTATTCAGTTCATTTTCCAGATTAAAAGTGCTAACTGGTTTTTCTGGTTCTTTAATCTGCACTTATGCTTCTTTATTTTCTAGTGTTTTAGTTTGTGTTGCCTTTTCTTCAACTTGTTTCATTTGAACTGTTGATGTTTCAATTGATGGTTTTAAGACTACAACTTCATTTCCTTTATTTCGCAGTAAAACCTTTTTTGGTTGATTTATAGAAGCAATTTTTCTCTTGGCATCAGATCATACTTATCTTGGAATTCGGCCAATATTGAATCAATAAGAATTTTATATTGGGAGGTAGGTTCATCAAAATTATCAATATTTTCCTCATCCTATAGTTGTCTAGAACCTAAAGATAGTTCATCATCTTGTTGGGTTAGATGAGGTTCACTATCATCATCACTGAGTAAATTCATTCCCTCATATATTTCTTCGTATTCTTGTTCTTCATCTCCTTGTATTAAATTTTTCAGTTTTGAAAGGAACTTGAATTTTATGATCCTCGTTCTTAAGTGGTCTTTGTTGAAATTGAGGATTTGTATTAATGTTTCTCCTGAACTGATTTGAATTCCTAACGTAAAGGTAAGGTTTGGATTTCTCCATCTCCATCTTGGATAACTTATTTTAAAAATCCTTAATTAACTTAGCCATTTCCTCTATTTTCTCATCCTGTGCACTCCTCCGTGAACCTAAAGGCCCCCCTTGTTCTTTAAATTTCCTTGGCTCTCTAATTCCAATTTCAACCTTAGTTTTTAATTTTCTTGATGTCATCATATTATATTCAATTTCAATCACATCATACTCCATCCCAACTAATGTCATATCTCTTCTCTCTCTCAAAAGCAATGCAAAATTAGAGTCAAACGCCCCTGTAAAAGTAACCTTTGCAACTGGTTGAGATGGCTTAACTTCGGTTGGGATATTACTGTAAATATTCTTAATGAAGAAATACACCAGCATAATAATGGAGAAAATAATGCAATAACAATGAACACTCAACTCAACCTTTCCCATTACCAAAGCATGAATAAATACAATGAGAGAAGATGTTACGGGAAATCATCTTCTCCTACAATCTCTCAATAATCTCTCCATGAATCTCTCAAATATATTTCCTAACCTTAATTATACTTTCTAGACATAACAAATAACAATAATACTAAAACAAATTACATCTAGAATATGATAAATGAATCATTATTCCAACATTTCTCCCCCATAATGATCATTTGGAAATATTCCAAGATCATCTTTGAATTTGCAGAACTTTTCTTTTGATAGTGCTTTGGTGAAAATATCAGCTACTTGTTCTTTTGTTCTGCAATAACTGATCTCGAACACACCTTGTTGAACCAAATCTTGAATAAAATGATATTGGATATCAATATGCTTAGTCTTCTTATGAAACACTAGATTTTTGATCATCTGAATAGCACTTTGATTATCATATATCAATCGAATAGGTTGTTCATGCTGCTCATGAAGATCCTCCAAAATTCTTCTCAAGAAAATCGCTTCACATGATGTTGTCGCTACTACTTTATACTCTGCTTCTTATGTGGAGAGAGAAATCGTAGGTTGTTTTTTAGTGCTCCAAGTAATTGTTGTTGAACCCATTTTGAATGAATATCCTGAAGTTGATTTCTTGGCATCCATGCAACCTGCCCAATATGAATTTGTATAACTAATAAGTTTGAAATCTTCTGTAGATATTTATATCAAACCATAACCAATTGTACCAAGCATATATCTCAAAATCGTCTTAGCTTCTTTCCAATGTATTTCCTTGGGGTTTGACATGAATCTAGATACCATACTAACTGCAAAAGATATATTTGGTCAAGTTGTAGGTAAGTAGATCAAAATTCCAACCAATTGACGATACAAAGTAACATCAACTAATTTGGAGTCATCATGTCTGTATAACTTCAACCCAACTTCTAAAGGAGTTGTTGCTAGCTTTCAACTCATCATTTTGAACTTCTTCAAAATATCCAAAGTATACTTTCCTTGTGACATCAAAATACCATCTTCTTTCTGCCAAACTTCAATTCCCAAGAAATAATGTAACTCTCCAAGATCTGTCATCTCAAACTCAACAATCATGTATGACTTAAACTTTTGAAATAACTCATCATTGTTCCATGTGTAGATCAAATCATCAACATAAAGTGCAACAATCAGAATATCCTGACCTGAATGAAGAATATAAAGATTGGGCTCAAATAAAATTTTGATTAAGCCATGATCCTAGAAGTATTTATCAATTCTTGAATACCAAGCTCTTGGTGCTTGTTTAAGACCATATAAAGCCTTCTTCAACCTGTAAATGTTATCTTCTTTACCTGGAACTTCAAAACCTTTAGGCTTCTCCACATAAATTTTTTCATCCATATAACCATTCAAGAAAGATGACTTAACATCCATTTGAAAAATTGTCCATTTATACTGAGTTGTTACTGCAAGAAACATCCCGATTGTATCCATCTTTTCCACTAGGGAAAATGTCTCAGTATAGTCAATGTCTTCTCTCTGTGCATAACCTTTTGCAACTAAACAAACCTTATACTTATCAATTGTGCCATCTAATTTATTCTTAGTTTTATAAACCCATTTAGTACCAATCACCTCTTTACATTTTGGTAAGTTCACCAAATCCCTTATATCATTTCTCACCAAAGCATTCAACTCTACTTCCATAGCTTCATTGCATTCTTCCTTTCTTGATCCTTATGCATAAGTTTGAGGTTCATCCATCTTCATTACCAGTGTCATAAGTGCATAATTCACAAGATTACTTTGGGATCTGGTAATCCTTCTTTCAAAATTTGTATCTAACATATTGCTACCAGAATGAATTCTTTCAAACCACTTAGGTTTCTTCTTAACTTCATCTTCCTTTGCTGACTTGGAATTTGATTCACCATCAATAGTAACTGTATATTCTTTTAATTTCAACTGTACAAGTTCTGACTAATAAATTCCATGCTCATTAGATACAACATCTCTGCTTATTATTACTTTCTTTGCTTGAGTATTAAACAACCTGTAACTTCTTGTTTCAATACTGTAACCAATGAAAATACACTTCACAATTTTATAATCCAATTTTCTTCTCTTTTCCTTTAAAACATGTGCATATGCAATGCAACCAAACACTTTCATATGTGCAACACTTGGTTTATGTCATGACCATGCTTCTTCGGGAGTCAAATTCAACACTGCCTTCGTAGGGCATCTATTAAGAATGTATACTGATGTGTGTACTTCTTTAGCCCAAAACTCATTACCAAGTGACTTAGCCTTTANCCACTCCATTCTGTTGAGGAGGGTAGAAATTGGTAAACTCTCACTTTATACCATTTTCCTGCAATAATTCAAGAATTTATTTGACCTGTATTCTCCCCATTATCTGTTCTTAGGGTGAGTATCTTGAAACCACTTTGCTTTTCAACCAATGCCTTGAACTCAAGAAAATGAGAAAACACTTCAGATTTGTCCTACAAAAAATAAACCCAAGTCTTCCTTGAAAAATCATCAATGAAAGTGAGAAAATAACAAGCCTTTCCAAAATACATTGTCTCCATTCAACCACACAAATTTGAATGCGCCAACACTAGATGTTCACTAGCCTTCCAAGTTCTATTTGAGAAACTTTCCCTATGTTGTTTCCCAAAAATACATCCTTCACACACTTCATAATCATTCTTGATATAAGGAAGACCATTCACCATATTCTGCTTTTGAAGCAATACCAAACTCTGAAAATTCAAATGTCTCATTCTTAAATTCCAAATCTTGTTGTTCATCTCTTTTGTTGCATTCAAACTTTATGAATTACTTGAATCAAAAGAAAGCTTGAAAAATTCTATCTTTAGTCATTTCTCCTTTTTCCACAACTGCAATATGATTCAACTTATCCATGATTAAACATTCCTTGTTATCAAACACTAACTTATAGTTATGCTCCATCATTTGTCCTACATAAAGTAGGTTCTTATTCAATGTTGGTGTCAACAATGTGTCATCAATAAACTTCTTCTTTCCATGCAATGTTGGAATTGCAACTGTGCCTTTCCCTTTAACTTCTGAAACTCTATCATCACCAAATACAACTTTACTAGAATAATTGTCATTAATTCTAGTAAACAACTCCTCTTGATATGGCATATGAGTTAAACATCCTGAATCAATATACCATGCTTCACCTTCTTCATTATGTGCCATGAAACTTGATAAGAATAACTTCTCATTTCTGGTTTCTTCTACAATTGTATTAGCACCTTTGTTTTCCATATCTCTCATTTTTGCATAACAATTTCTTTCAAGATGACCATATTTATGAAAATAATAACATTGTGGACCTTGTCTTTCTTGAGATCCTTCTCTTCCTCTTTCTCTTCCATGAAAACCTTCTCTACTTTGTCCTCTGAATTGATTTGAACTTCCTCTAAACGAACTTGGGCTTCTTCCCCTTCCTCTAAATGCATTTCCTTGATAATTATGTGTTTGTTGTGGATTTATATTATAATTATGATTCTCATATTGATTTATACCTCTTCCTCTTCCTCTATCCCTTGTATAAAAATCATTCTCCACTTCTCTGGTTGGATTATTTTCTTCAACAGTAAGCAAAAATCCACTTCATTCATCAATATTAATTGTATTTAAATATTTGGAAACTATAATACTAGTGGTGACCATATAAAACTTGGGCAAAATACTTATTAAAATATTCTCAATTAGTCTCCATTCTGGAACATCTTCACCTAAGGACCTCATATGATTAACAAGATCTTGCATCTTTGTGATGTAATCATGAATGTATTCATTACTTTGCATGTTGGCATTTTCAAAAAATATCCTTAGTGTTTGAAATTTAGCTACAGCCACACCTTCAATGTCCTTCATATGTATTCTTTAAAATATCCCAAGCTTCCTTAGATGATTCTGCAACATTAATTCTTGTAAATATAGATTCTTCAACTGCGCTCCCTATAAGTGAAAGTGATTCATTATATTTCTTAATAATTTATTTTAATGATTTCTTATCATCATCACTTAATGTTTTTAATTCATCAGCAGAAGGCATAGTATATCCATCAATTACAAGCTCCCATAAATCTTTAGTGATGAATATAGGTTGCATGCATTTTCTCCAATAGAAATAATTTGTGCCAACAAGTTTAGGCAACACAATATTACTTGTTTCCATGAAGAATAAATAAGAATGAGAGAGATAATAAGAGAGAATACGCAAAAGCAACACAAAGTGTCCCACTTGGCCTGGGATGAGAACCAATGTCCCAAAAAATTGGGACTCAACCACCACACAAAAAAAATTCTTTTATTAATGTTTGAGTACAATGGAGAGCTAAAAGCTCAATTCTTTCAAAGGATTACAATCAACACTTCTTATATCTCCCTTTACTAACAAATATTACTTCTTGTTAGTTTATAAAATTGTACCCAAAAAATAATAAGAGATTTAAAAATAATCTCTTTTACATTTATTCTCTCATAAACATAGAGCACTAATTCTCTCTCATTACTAAAACTCTCTCATATACAACCATCAACCTATTATCTCTTTGTTGCTCTCTGCTATCTTGTTTATGGAGTATTGATATCGTGTTTATGAAGTATGTGTCCATACACCGATCCCTGATGACCAAGCACAACACCAAACAAAATGATCTAGCAAAAAAAAGAAACAATTATTTTTCTCCTACACAGATTCGATCTAGTAAAAAAAACATAGCAATCTGTTCAACACCAAAATAGTGATACAAATCATGCAACTTAGCGAATCAAGAAAGTGATCTAAACAACGATACTTCTAGCAATCCATCCAGCAAATCTACACAACGATCTGGTTACTATATACATAGCACCTCCTAAAACAGTTAACAGAGTCAGATAACCACCAGATCCATGCTCACTTCACTAGTCCATCGCTAATTGGAGCTAATTCATGCTTCCTCCTTATCAACATTTGATCCTCTAGTTTTATATTACCATGACCTGAAGCCTCTTCCATGCAACAAATGCACCAGTCACACACAACAAACACGCCAGTTGCAAACTCCTCTTCCACGCACTTCTCACTGCAAACTCCACACACTTCTTCACACTTTACTGTATCATTCCTGCTCCACGTTCCAGGGTATACGTTCATGCTCTTCCCCACACAACAACTCCATGTTGCTGGAAAAACTCCATGCAACAATTCAAACTCGATTGGACAATGGTGATAACTCACAATTATAGTAGCATGAGAAACCTATTGCTCTGATACCAAATGAAGAAATACACCAACATATTAATGGAGCAAATAATGCAATAACGATGAACACTCAGCTCAACCTTTCTCATTACGAAAGAATGAATAAATACAATGAGAGAATATGTTATGGGAAATCATCTTCTCCTACAATCTCTCAACAATCTCTCCATGAATCTCTCAAATATATTTCCTAACCTTAATTATAATTTCTAGACATAACAAATAAAAATAATACTAAAAAAAATTACATCTAGAATATGATAAATGAATCATTATTCCAACAGTTAAATCTTTGAATGAATTCATAAACTGTTTCAGAAGCCTTCTTTCTTAATTCTCCAAACTCAGTCAAAAAATAAATATGGTCTTTCTTTTCACCCCACTGTCTTAACAAAGTAGTTTCTAATTCATCATAAGTTGTTATAGAATTTGCAGAAAGTCCCTTAAACCAGGTTCTGACTTGGCCCTCAAAAGTTTGTATAAACAATCTCATATAGACATCTTCAAATTCAATACCAAGTATATCAACAAATTGATCAAAGAATTCTATATGCTCAGTGGTTGTTAAATCCCCTTCCCCATTAAATTTAGGTAAAATCTTCATATAATTGTTAGGTAAATCATGTAAATTTGTAGGAAGGGCTAAAGGTTCATATCTAATAGCTACTTTGGCAAAAATTCTTGGAGGAGGTGGTGGTGGATTTACTTGTCCACCGCCTCCACCTTTTACACTGGCCATTATGGGTTTTGGAGATGAGATGAGAGGAACGTAATGAAGATTATCAAAAACCTCAAATGATTGTTGTACTAAGTCTTTAATAGCTTCAAGGAGATAATAATGAACACCTACAAGATAAACAAAAGGTGTTGAATCTCTCGATATAGATGAATACTTAATTTTAGAAGGAATTTGAGAGCTAGTATATGGTCCTTCATATTGACCTAAAGAGTAGATGGGAGAAATAATATGAGAGGAACTTAAATATAAAGGATAATCTTCTGGATTTTTAGGAATTGAAACCCTTTATTTGGGAGGACTAAGGATAGGTCAAGTGTAAACAACGTTAGGAACTAAGGATTCTTCCTTAATCTCAAAATCATAAACTCGTGTGGAAGAAAAAGGTTTATTTTGAAAATTTAAACCTTTTAAATCGTATAATTTTACCTCAGGTATCTCAATCTTTAGATTTTCTGACTTAATTTATGGAACACCAGTTGAAGCCTCGGTGGAAGAAGATTTAATTTGAGGTGTTTCTTTAAAATCAACTACACTTGTTTCTTTTCTTGAGATCTTAACCTTAACTTGAGAGTCTTTGGGTTGATAAACCTTACTTGTTGACATAGAAGTTTGTCTTAGATAACCTTTAGGTTTGAGAAATTTTCCAGTATCGAAGACAGGTTTGGTCTGCTTCTTATCTGGATTTTGTCTAGTATTCTTTCTCTCGAATGCCAACTTTAAAATAATGGAGTCACCAGGTGACAATCAAAATGATCCTAAACCTATGTTTGATTCTTGTTCACCTTCAAGAACCAAAACTCATCTTTGTCGAACTCCCAAGGAAAAATAACTTTGTATCTTTGTTCCCTGAAAACGACACCAAAAAAAGATGGTGTTCCTGATATTTGTTCCTGATATTTGTTCCAGGCTCAAAGAACAATGTCAGGAATCCAAAATAATGATATTCAATTTTAAATTTCCTTTCTACCTTCAGTTAAGAATGAGATTCCAATACTCTTATAGCTTGGAAATACAAAGACAATATATTTTCCCTTGCGCTTTTATCAATAATGAAGAGATGGAAAGAAGAATTATAGTAAACAAAATTGACAAACAAATAAAGGTATTTGATTCTGATAAATATTACTTTATTTTCAATAGTAGAAAATTGGAATGTGTGTCTGAAATATGATAATAAAATAAGAAAAACTACACAAATACAGGTCTTGTTCAACTCACAGTGAAACAGAGGAAAATATCTACTTGAATATATGTCTAATAAGTAAATTGCAGTAGATGTATTACTAAATTGCAGTGATTCATTCTTTAAACACCATAGAGTGAAGAAAATGAATAATGATAATGAAAGTAACAACACATAGAAAACACTCCCCGGATGGGGTGACAGCGAGGCAAAGGAGACCACGTGGCTGCGAGTTGGGATGGGGAGGCAGGGCGCCCACCGGCTCACGTCAAATACACATTAACTCGCCATGAATTTACACAGGCGCATTCAAATGTGGAGCCTGCTCGCACAAGGCGAAGGTACCCGCACTAAGGTTCAGAGTTTAATGCAGGAAGCGATGGCGCTGTATATCGTAATCGACATCATACTAAGGTTCATTGTTCGCAGTGAAACTCCCGGAGATAGAGAGCTCTCGCGACCCTCTGTCTTGCAGTGGCATTCGCTCCACGGCAAGGTTGTTCCCATCAGACGGAAGTGGCCACACCGCTTGGCCGCATTATCACCAGGCTCCGCCATGCCACGACTCAGGGGAACACCGCGACGAGGAGCGGCCTGGCATGCAGCAAAGTCGAGGCAAAAACGCAAGGAAGCCTTTGAAAAATCCATGGCAGTAGATGCCAGCAGAAGAAGGATGCGGGGCATGGCAATCGTCGAGGAGGTGATCCCGAACGAAGGACTGGAGAGCCCCCCCGAGCACACCTTGTTCACAGTCCCAGAAAACTAGAACCCCCGCTCGTGTATTGGTATGGATAGCACTTCAAGGATGGTAGGTGGGAAGCGCATCCCCGGCGACAGTGGCAACGCAGAACCTTACTCTCCTTGCTATGTGGTGGAGGAGGCTCCTCCTGAGCCCATTAGAGACGACATGGGAACTCATGCATCGGAAGCGACTGCAGATACCAGCCCCACGCAACCACCCCCACCCCAAGCGGACTACCTCAGCCTCCTCTTTGATGTGTGCAATCTCCTCGAAGACCAGGTCTTTCACATAGAGCGGCTGGAGCAGAGGATAGACATGTTCTTCGCCGCGCATTCCCGAGCTACGCCGAAGAAACAGTGCCCAACGTGCACCAGAGC
The DNA here is from genome assembly GCA_032191745.1 of Picea mariana. Lineage (NCBI taxonomy): Eukaryota > Viridiplantae > Streptophyta > Pinopsida > Pinales > Pinaceae > Picea > Picea mariana. The sequence goes on along the minus strand of JASDQU010030342.1, from coordinate 6,711 downwards.
GTATGCCTTCCCTGCACGATGGAGGCACACTGAAGCTGCTGACACTCTCCTGGGCTCCGAGGTTACCTGATGTCTAGACCCCAACTTTGTTTTTGGTTTTGTCTTACTAGTATTTGCCCGAGGATAGCTAGCTTTCTATCTTCTTTAGTTTTAGCTGCAAACACCAGTTTTAATTTTGTTACTCCGGGTTTCCTACGGGCGGGAGATAGCAGTGTTAATTTTGTTACTCTCAGTCTGCTCTGCAAGGATGATGATATGTGGACAGGGATGTCCAGCTGCCTCGGTTTCCTTCTAAGGCGGGACAGCTGGCATCCCCAACAGTGTTGTATTTTGCCTTTGTTAATATAAAAGGTTCCAACTTTTTTATTTAAAAAAAAAACAACACATAGAAAACACATTACTCAAAGAAATTAGAAGTAGAATCTTTGTATTTCTGTAGAAATTTCTATTAAAAATTCTTTCTTTATAGCAGGTGAGGAAAAATCCCTCTTCATGTCTCAAATGTATATATTTATACAATTTCATCTTAACCAAAATAGTTTAGATTCCACACTTCTAGATACTAAAATAGAAAAAAAATCCTCTACATACTTGATTAACATCAAACTAAGTATTACAAAATAAAACATTTAAACATTTGTCATGCTTCTGGAAACATCATCATTGTTGGATGCTTCAAGGCTTATCTTTTCTTTATTTTCTCGTAGATGCAACTGCTTTTTATTGATCTTTGTAATGAGTGTGCAAATTCAATAATGCAACTATGAACTTAGGAGGCTCTGTATTAACATTTAACTCAAAGTTAAAAGCATTTCTATGTACTAATGGTAAATTCTTTTGAACTCTTACCACAGCTTGTTGAGTACTTTGACATTGTAAATTGTGCTTGATCAAGAAATGGTTTAAAATTTGCAAGTTGACTTGATTCGTCTATTGGATGTCAACTTTATCCTTTTCTTTGTTTTTCTTCATATCTTCTCTTTTCTCATTAACATTGAGAGTCCCAATAATTCAATGTACATCACTGAGGTTAATCTCATCCATATCTACATCTACAACTAATAGAGTATTTAAACAAAATGCTTTGGCTTCTCTAGCCAATATTTTACTCTCTTCCAGGTTATTTTCCGAAGTCTTCATTTCCATTTCACCCTTTAATTGTTCAAACTATAAAAACTAAACAAATCCTGGTACATTTAAATTCTGATTCCACATCATCAATTCTTGAAACTTGGATCTTGTATTGACCAATGCTTTTTCTGTATCAACAATGATTTGTAATGAATCATTGATGATAATATATTGTTTTTGAATAATCTCCAAGATTTCACAGAAACTATCTTGGGTTGATTGTAATCCATCATTAATTTCCATGGCCTACTTCTTAAAAGAAGAAACCTCAACAATTTCATTTTCAACCTTTTTGACTTGGGCTTTTAAATGAAGTATTAAGGCATCTTTGTGGAAAAGAGTATTCTTCAACATTTGTTGATCTTGAAGACTTATTCTTAATTTTTCTTGTAGTTGTTAAATCTATTGTTCATAACTTTGTTGGGTCTAAGTTAATTCAGAAGTAACTCGTTCTTTAATAATTGCCTCTATTTGTTTCGAACCATTTTGCAACTACTCAATTAAAATATTTTTCTGATCAATCTTCTCTCTTAAATTGTCTATTGACCATAAATTTGTTGTTGCAAAGGCTCTCAGAGAATTTGCTACCTGTTTTGCAAAATCATGGTCACTCTGTCCCTGACCATAAAATATCATTTTTTTTGTCTTTTTGTGATTACACCTCCTTTCTTCTAAATCTCTCTCTGCACAATAACTTTCCTTTTCTTGTTGAAGAAGAAATTTGATGAAGGCATTCCTTTTGTCTCAATAGGTATCATATCTTCAACATTTACTACCTCTGGAACATGTATCTCAAAGCTTGATGCAAGAGGAGTTAAGGATGGAATAGGATATGTAAGTGCAGTAGATTCCCCTTGAGTAGAGATATCTTTTAAGGAGTCTCAGTGTTTGAAGCAATTTGAGGGAAAACATGTCCATGCTTCATCAATGCTTCAAACATTTCCCATCTTTCTTGCAAAGTCTTACCTAGTAGATTTTTTTCCTTCTTTGTTGTATCTTTTGATAATGTTTGTGGTGTTTTATCAACTTCTCTGGTTTTGATCTCAGGCAAATCATGCTGCTTAAGATTAGAAGATGGTGGCACATCTGAAAATGGATTACCATTATGAGTAAAAATGTGTTCCACTTATAAAATCTTGGGTAGACAACTTCTCTTGTGCTTTTGAAAATTAAGAAAATCTTAGTGTTCTTTATTAGAGAGAGTTTGGATTCTGGAAAGAACTTCATCATATGGCTTCGCTCCTCTAAAAATGTCATCAAATGGTGAATCTTCATGAAAATATTTTTTCATGATGAACTGAGCCAAATGATTTTCAACCACTTTATGTGGATCATGCCTTTTGAATTCAATGGAAGACAATGGAATATCCTCCAAGGTTGAAGCTTCAACCTTAGCATGTCCAAAATCCAACAAGGAATATTCACCAACCTGTATGGGATAAGTTGGCCATACCTTTTTATGTGTTGCCTTTAATTCCTTGGTTATGCCTACAAAAACTGTTATGTATACCACTTCACTACAAATGATTTTATCTAGCAGAAATTTTTGTAAAGCATGAGGAGATACAAAACAACCATGTGACATCCCCATGTTATGACTACATGCGACATGACGTAAAAGCAATTTTTTTTTTGCTTCTTTTTTTGTTTTAAGCAAGAAGGCAATCAATGACAATAGTTAAACAACACAACATGATGACGAACACAACGCACACAGATCATGCAACATACATCAAAGACTCAGCATGCTATCACCTCATGCAACATGGGCCAAACATGCAACTAGATGTAACATGTGTTAATCAAATGACAAACAAAAATGACTACCTGCCCAAAACAAGCAAGACAGTGCCTACAAGCTAAAGGACAACATAAACTCTGATATAGGAAAAACTCTCCTCGATGTACCAGTCTGCAATTGAACCTAAATTTCCCATAATCTTCTCAGAAATCCTGGGAGGAGGGTTGTCATGTATAACTTCATGGATTTGGATGATAACATTATGTAAAATTTCATAAAAAATAGTCTTTGACATTTTCCTCCAACAACTTAGAATGATAGATATGTATTGGCTCAGGATATTTTGGAGTCCAAATCCAATTCATCAATGGAAAGGGGTTTTGTAACATATATCATCCATAATATACGTCGACATATAAAAAGGAGTCGGTTCACCTTTAGAATTTTGACTTGTATAAATCCCTATTTGTTTGACCAAATTGCCAGACAACAACTTTCCCTAATTAAAAGTGAAACCCTCTACAACTTCATTAATAATAGGAACCCAATCAATGCTAAAATGTGCAGGGTTTTTCTTTCCATACAATCTATAGATCATCATAGCTATGTACATAATATGTGCATCACAAGAAGATGTGGAGTATATACCATGACTGTCTACTTTGAATTTATTTTCATTTCCCCACTAGGTTTTAATTATATCATGGATGCTTATATCATAATCTACACATTCTTCTTTCTCAAGCTTTTTCACAAATTCTACATTGTAGACATATTTGGGAGTATTGGTCAATTTATACATTACTTGTATATCTTTAGATCAAAAAGAGACGACAATAGTTCTTTGATGGTTGTAGATGGTCATGGTCGGTATATCCACATGCTCCAGAGCTCAGTGTATCATGTTTGTGTAGGGAAATAACTTCATCCTTGATGCAACTTTATGTAGTTTCAACTTGGCAACGTCTTTTAGCATGTTTGTATTTAGAACATCTTCCCCCTCGCTTGCATCATCAGAAACAATGGATTTCTCTTCCTCGAGAATTTCATAAATCTACACCCAGGATTTAATTCTACTTGTTAAATGAGTAGTAGTATCTGAATAAATTTCAGAATTTGGGTTCAGCTCCTCCGCAGACTGGCTTTTTTGCTCCCCTGTGAGGCACCATGACTTCTCGGCAAAAATATTTAGTCCTATGGAAAAAATAACACCTATGAATGTGAATATAGAGATAGAGATAGAGTTCAAATCTTTAACAATTCACAATTTAACACACCATAAATTCTCCAGTTAATACTTCACATTTGAACGATCGGGTCATAATGCTAGAAAGTTGGTGAATTTATTACTTGATAGCAGCAAGCTTTACTACAATATCTTACCCTAATCATTTTTAACTATAATCAACAGTCCTGATTAGCAAGCATAAGTACTCCGACACTTCTAGAATTCGGTGATTTGGGGCTTTTAAATAGGGAATGTTAAACCTATCCTTAAGTCTGAAGTCACGAAGTGATTTAATTATCCTTAATCAAGTTTTTATTAAGCTAATCATTACTTAACCTTTCATCTCCTACACTTTGGGCCTTCGAGACTTATGGGATCTATTAAACATGGGATATCTCAGAGAACGATATCTCGGAGTGACATGGCAGGATGACATCACATATGATGACATGTCATAGGAACATGGGTGACACGTGTCATCCTAAAATGTGCAAATTACGTGTCCAAAAATGCCAGAAGTAAGTGCCACGTGTCTCCACGTAATAAGAATTTCAGGTGACTTAGGACATGTCAACTAAGTATTTTCCTTTATGAATGTGTCTTCCGGAACTTCGGGGCTTCAAAGCTCCGTGACTTCGAGATTAAGAGGTTCAATAAACGTTGAGTTTGAAATCCCAAAGCGCGAAGACCCAAAGTGGAAATATGATAATAAAAGGGTAAAACATTTAAGGGAAAGATATAACATTAGGTTGATTCGAGCTTCAGGAATGTGGGTATTTGGGATAACTCAAAGAAAAAAATTCAAATAATGTCGAAGGACGAAGTCCGGAAATGGAACCATGAATAGAGACACTGTATCGATTAAACATTGTGCAACTTTGTATCCCTAAAATTCTGCGAACCGTTTATGTTGATATGCGTCAGGATTGACGGTTTAGGATTGATCCACCCTGTCGAAACACAAGAACGAATTTTATTAGTTTATATAATAATAATTCTAAATAAAAACTTTATTGAAAGACAACAAAAATCATGAAATATCTATGTTGTTAAAAAAAATAGGAAAGAAAGTGAAAATTCAAATCTTTGTTTCACATTTTGATTTATGTTCTGACGGGACACATACCCAACACTCTCTTTTGCCATCAAAATTCAATGAACAAGTTGCAACTGGGGCACTCCAAAAGAGATCAATTATATGAATCACTTCCTAGAAATGTTGAGTGCTTAAACAATCCATGTGAGTTTTATCCTTTCTTCTCCCATACATTTATAGTTTTTCTACTTCTCCCTACATCCTACTTTCCTTTACTATTTTCTAATTTATATTTTTTACATAGGAATAATATAATATTGAACCTTGAGATCGTCAACACCACATCCATCCTTGTAGGCATGTCAGTAGTTGTTTCACCTCCACCCATTTACCCTTCCCAATCCACCTCCTCATCATCATAAGAATCATTTCTTAAAGAAAATATCCCTTTCACACCACCCCCTTCCTTTTCCACTCTAGACACAACTATTCCTATCAAAGCCTTGAGCCTTTATCATACAAATTGGGAAATCAAGGGTCATGCCCAATACAAAACATCCCTTTGTGAATTCAACAATCAGGGTCATCCCAATAAAAAAAACATCCCTTTGTGAATCTCCCTTTCACACCACCCCCTTCCTTTTCCACTCTAGACACAACTATTCCTATCAAAGCCTTGAGCCTTTATCATACAAATTGGGCAATCAAGGGTCATACCCAATATAAAACATCCCTTTGTGAATTCAACAATCAGGGTCATCCCAATAAAGAAAACATCCCTTTGTGAATTCAACAACCATTGAGGCTATGGAAAGGTTTTCAATTTTGACTTTGTTAACATTGAAGGAAAGGAGATACATATCACTTGTTTTACAAATTTTGCTTACATATTCTTTAATGCTCAAATCCAACATGGCCATGTCTACATTAT